>JAHWFP010059601.1:57023-160991 GCA_023313725.1 Lithobius niger | reverse complement strand
TAAGTTGATCTTACATGTAAAAAGAGAAAAACCTTAATTTTTGTGGTGTTCGCCTAAGCTGTCGTGCTTGAAGTTGACAGTTAGCCAATAATAATTGAATATCAAGCCCAGCAATTCAGGTAACATGCCCCCTCCCCCCCCTCCTCCCCAATAAAAACTCGAGTTTTGCGTGTCTTTTGACTATCCTGTAAAGTTAGACTGTCGTGTGATATAGTTCGTTATTATGTTAAAATTTGTGAGTAACTGAATTAAGCATGCTTTATACCCGTGGGTAAATTTCAAACTGTACACATTTTCGAACTTTTATTCCTTAAGTTTGACATTACTTGGATATAGTCTAATTAGCAAAAGTCTAGTTGTAAAGTTATGAAATAAAGCTTGCTGTGTGTTGGTCTGCACCCAAGAGTTCAAGGCGGACATCTTTTTTTTTTTTTGTTAGTGGGCAGTGGATATGATCCGGCTTTCATTGTGTAGACATGTCCAAAAGTTACATGTGATCTCGCCTTTTTTCCTCAGTTTTAAAACACAGTCATGCCAGTATAACTAGTTGCACTGCTATAGTTTGTTCCACAGCATGTTTGCAGGAAACTGATTGTATAACGCCACGTTTCCTTGCACTATGAATGCAAAAACATGTCGATATCACTTGTAAACTCTACACAGCTACTGTTAGAGTCTACGAGTGGAATACTTGCGTGTTTTTTACATTCGTACTGGAAGGAAACGTGGCGGCATACAGTCAGTTTGCTGCAGACATAATGTGGGACTAACTATAGCGTCGAAATCATGATTATCAGTTGTAACATGATTTGTGTTCACTGTCATGAACGGTCTAAAGGGCACATCATAATTCTCTGGTTAATGTAAATTATTGAACAAGTGATTCGTTCGTTTGCTCTTCAAACATGCAAAGTGTCAGTTAACAAATGAGCCCAACTTCTAGCGTGCTCTAATAATTAGAATTACAGCCCATTGAAAATCGGCGAAAATTTTAACAGTTCTAAAAATTCGCGTCTGTCAGCTCACTTCCAAAATTCTGACTTGCAAAAGGAACATTTTCTGTTAAAGAACTTTTTCTGTTTTTGTCGTTCTTTCTGAACGTACACTTGAAACAACTTAAGAAAAATTAAACTTTTTTAATCTGGCACTGGAATTTTATTCAAATTTCATAAAATTGGGTCGATAATAGGTGCGCAATCTCTGGGGTTTATCCAGAAAATTGGAGAGAACGAAGTAAATGGAAAACTGTTGAATTACGTCTCGTAATAAACAAGTCTACAGGGCTACTTGGAATATGGAAGCAACGGGAAGATGATAAATAGCCTACTTCAATCAAAAATAACTGAACACATTATCCAGTTGAGTTTGCTAAAAGAAAAACTGAACTTTGAGCGGTGTGAATATTTTTTTAAAGCAGTTGGAGATTCAACTAGCACCTCCCAAGTATCAAACCGAAGAAACACAATGGAGCCAACATTGTGAACTGCTAAGAATGACAAGTGAGCAGCAATTATGACGGGGAAAAATCACGTGCCACTGTAGCCCCGGAATCGAAGTCGTGTCCTTTGCTTGGGCCACCAATCCACTAGACAACTATGCTAACTGGACAATACCAAATTCACTGATACAAAGCTATCATTCTATATAATAGCTGTTCACAATGTTGGTTCCGTCGTGTTTCTTAGTTTAATACTAATATTACAGCTCGCTAATTTCCCTTTCTTTCCCAAGAATTTTCAGGAGGTGCAGATGTATGATAAGACCTAGATTTGGAGTTTGTTTTTACATCTCTGTAATGTGCAGCATAGTGGCAACCCGGCCTGCTGACTGCATTGTGGCAGGTTGGCGCTAATGACCTAGCTGTCGACGCGCCATTACGCCTCAATCCCCTCCCCCCTCCAAGTATCTGTGCAGTTATGGTTTTCAACATATATTACGCAGTACAATTTACGTGGTGATAACAAAGCAAGTTACGTTGGTAAGTATCCGTCTTGGTCTTGTATTGATAGATTTTCTTTTTCTCGACCTACTCTCATCAACAAATTTCATCTAGAGAAGCTGGTGTTGTCTGCCCAGCTTCTCTAGATGAAATTTGTTGCAGAATTTCATTACTTTGCGCTTAAATGGTAATTGTAAGCTAAATATTTCCGTAAGTTAACAATTATAAGGACGAAGTGTTATCGGTACCATTCAGATAAGGTACGGCTCATATTATGAACCGCATCTTAAAGGTCCAAGAAGCTTGAGCTATGTTTCAAATATTGTTAACTTCACATAGAATCGAAACCGTGTTTGGATTTAGTCTTCTGTATTTCGGAGGAGTATGGCTTAAGAAATAAGGAGGCTTCCTGAAAATAAAGTCCGAACACAGACCTTAAAGTGTGTCCTAGACTAGGATGCGATACACCTATTTTTTTTTCCATGGTGGCACACATAACCGTATTCGTACGAAAATCCTAAATGAATTCGGAAAGCGCAATAAAGACAGTGATGTTCGTTAAATTTGATAAGTTTCTTTATTGCGACAAAACTGTGGTGCCGGACTGCTCAACCATTGAAATTTTGAGAATAAGTTGAGGTCGTTCAGCTCTTGATCAGGTATTTACTTATTGCCAATCCACTTTATCCTAAACACTAACTTCCAACAAATATATAAGGTCATAAACGCTGACGAGCCAAGTAGGGTCGTTGCTGATATACAGCAGTAGAAAATCGTACTCATCTATACTCGAGGAAGCAAGTGGGAGCCCCGAGAACGTTTATCTAACTTAGGTTCAAGTATATAGTTTAAAGTTGGCAGCTTTTAACAGCTTAAATATGGAAAGTTTATTTTCATTGAACACCATTAAAAACGGCACAAAATAAACCATTTCATGATAAAATATCGAAATACGTATGAACAGCAATGTAAGTACACTACAAAGAACGGCCACAAAGCAGTAAGAATAGAGACAAAACTTTTCAAAACGCGCCAAAACTATAGTGTGTTTCACATTTTGTTTGCAGATTACTGATTGTATGACGCCGTTTCCTTCCGCTACGAGTGCAAAAACACGTGGATATCACACTCGTAGACTGTACACAGTTACAGTTCGAGTCTACAAGTGGGATATTTAGGTATTTTTGCACTCATTGTGCAAGGAAACGTGCCGTCATACAGTCAGTTTCTTGCGAACGAAATGTGGAACAAACTATGGCAAGGAGAAAAAGTGCCATATCATAGGCACAAAAATATGGTAAAACCAATTACTGGATGTCACCAACTTACCTGTGGGACTGAACAGAGGATGCTGATGGCCCAGGCAAAGAAGAGCATGATCTTCCCCCTCCGTTGAGCATCGTTGACTTTTAGGGGATGAAGAATTGCGAAGTACCTGTCCAGCGAGACACACACCAACACCATTGATGAAAGATACAATCCGAAAGCCCGGAAGAACAGGAAGGCCCTACACGCTGCGTCCCCGGCCACCCACTGCACCGTCAGCCGCCAGCCAATCTCCAGCGGGATCATGATAAAAGTGACGATTAAATCGGCCACCGCTAAGTGCATGATCATGAGGTTGATACGCGATCGACGATGCCGGTTACGGAAAAGCGTGATAAAGACCGTCAAGTTACCGACGGCGGCGATGACAAAAAGCACGCTGTACACAATCACTCGCACCACTGAATCTTCGGTGAATGTCAGTCGAGGCGGTAGAACGTCCGGTATGGTACCGTTGGTGTCCGTTAAATCGTCGGGGGCCCAGCTGCTGCCGGCCGAGGGGGTCGATGTGGGGCCCAGGAAGCCCCCCACGCTGCTCCCCTCGGCCGTGGCTAATGCCATCCGATTCATGGTTGCCCGCTACTGCAACGCCAACGGGTCCTGCACGCGGCCACACCGCGAGGACTCCCGTTCACGGAGGCGTCTGTTGCTGTCCGTGACATGCTGGGTTGTCCCGATCGGTGGAAGCAGCACGCGCTACAGCACGAGGCATTATGGGCACCACGAACCGCGCGCCTTGTACAGCGACGCATCGCACATGCGCGTAGCGTGAAACGCATGCGTGTGAGCCGCACGTTGCGATGCTGTTTTTTTTGTTTTTTTTTTATCTTTTTATTTATTTTTTCCTTTTCCTCTTTGTTGGGATGTTCGGGCAGGCGAGTGTCGCAAGCTGAAGAGAGCAGCGTTCGTGCGCGGCAGGGCGAAAGCCACTGGGGAATTGTAAAAAAAAGGGGTTCCATTTAGGAAATCAACTGGACAACTGGTTGGGAAAAAAAAATAAAAATAAAATGCAGCCCAAAATGAAATAAAAAAATGATGAACTCGTCTTTTCCAGAGGGACATCTTTTTTTTTTTATTTAAAATGAGTTGCCTTACTTTTTAGTTGGTCTGGTTACATTTTTTTCTGATTTTTTTTCTTCCAATTTTCGTATAGGTCCTTGCCTCAACTAGCTTTTGCAACGAGGTAACTTCCTTCGAATTCGAGGGGAAAAAATTATAATAGCGCTCGTTACTTGAGATTAATGAGTGCAGGGACGTGCACAGTGCACAGGCCCCAGAGAAGGCAATTTACTTTTTTCTGAGGACCTTTTTTTTATTGGTAGTATTTTTTTTCACCTCTTTTTACACTAATTGCCCGCCTTTTGGGTGAGAAATGTTTATCCTTTTCTGTCCCTCTTGGCCTTTTTTGGCCCTTTTACAACACCGCTCCAGCAAATGTCGGCCTTTTTTTTTTCAGAAAAAGTGCACTTTGCCGTGTGGGTAGAGGCTTACGCCCCCTCCCCGTGTGTACACGTCTTGAATGAGTGGTTCAGTTGGCTATCTGACACGCGAAGCTTTCAGTTCTCATCAACACCTTCATTAATTTCCTCCGTGTTGTCGAAGACTTCTTCTGAAACAACAAAAACCTCTATTCCTTCACAGCATTTGTACAACTCTTTCATTGTTGTAGCCGTAGATTACTTTTGTGATGGTACACTGTTGAAACAATAAAACTGATGTTTTACCAGTAATAATAACCACTACGAACCACCGTTATCAATGTTAACGTATCCCCAGTCATCCCTAAAAGTATGAAACACCAAGAATTACTTTAATGTAACAACTATTTTTTTTTTTTAATATTAAGGTTTTTAATGAAACAACTCAGTACAGTGGTTTACTCGGGATGGGGATGCCCCCTTCTTTCAAGATCCTGAAATTAACAGTAAAATGTGATAAAAAACAAAGCCCTTATTGCAGTCTTAAAAATTCTGAAAATTTGTCCATTTTCAACTTTTTGAAAGGCACTAAAACGGGAAAAACTACTTATACAAATCCCCCCCCCACACCTTTCACACCCTTAGCTGAACATTTCGCACTTATTTTTAATTCCAATTTCGTTGGGACCCCCTACATGAGCAACTGGTTGCACTCTTCTTCATTCCTATTGGTCAACCGTTTTATTTTTCTTCTCTACCTTCCAAATTGCCGCGCGAACGGAGATGAGCAAAGAACATTCCTACCAACAATGGCTTGTTATGCACAACAATGGCTGGTTTAATAACATTTCGTTGGAGAAGTATCAGCCAAACACATTTTGTTTTTAATCACTTCCATAATCTTTTGTTCGGAATCATTCTTTACAGCAGTGCCAAATAATGTATTATAATATTTCATGAAAATAATATTGGGCTAATTTTTGTCGTTTTCATTGAGCAAATTAAGGTTGTTTTCTCAAAGTTTGTATCACGGAATCACGACACATTAGCTGAAAAAATTGACCCTTTCGTTCGGATTTTGTACAACCTTCGGTTTAAATTAAACTCATGACGCTAAATCTTGATATCTCGTACCACATCATAATTTGACTAGTTGAAATGTTGGTTGCACGGTTTGCAACACTGGTACTAAATACTCGTGTATTTCCATGTTTGACCGAATTATAATTGTTCAAATTTGTGCGCACACTAGCTAATAAACGACGATTTTCGTTGGTTTTGTTCACTTACTGAGCTCAAATCACGCCCTCACACCCCACCGCATGTTCATGTTCATCCTGGCTCAATGCAGTCTCAAAGCTGCCCCTTGGAAAACCATAAGTCTTGAAAGCTTTTCTCAACGTTTTCTCTCCTACCAGACACGCGGTGCCGTTGCTGCTGTGGTGTTTGCTGACCGACATCTGCGTAATTAAAAAAAGGAGGTTACTGTAAGGTTCGACCTCAACCTCCTTGTTAAAGCCTAAATTTTGACGCTTTATATGTCTGCCGTCTATGAATATTTTTTGATTAATTTGGTACGTAAGCTTTGTTGGACTTAGTCAACAAGCATACCAAAATCCTTTTAAATCCGCCGAAACAAATCGGAGATCTTCACCTGAGTTGAAACCATGAAATTAGTTTTTTGCTAATTCTTGTTGTTCTTGTCTAATTGTATGTCTTGTTTGTAGATATGCCCTTTCCATAAGGCCTTTTCTAATTGGTCGAGTCGTTCAGGGGTTAGGGAGTTCTGAACTACCTGATTGATTCTTTTACATTGTTTTAAACATTGTTATTATGCAACATTGCCAATCAGCAAACAACAGCTGCAAGACGTAGACTGAAGATTAAAAGGTTTGTTTCCATATTGGTTTGTGTGTATGTTGTTTCGTTTGTATGTCAAAGTATCACGAATTAGAAAACAAAAACGAATTCCTTTCATGTTTAAGGTAAGGTTTAACGAACATATAAAATAAGGCGACACCATAGAACACAGTGTATCTTTCCAACAAACCATAATTGATAAAGGTACAAACCATTAAAACAAGCTAATCTAAACTTCATGGTACGCTAAAGTAGCACGAATTAGAAAACAAAATCGAACTCGTTTGAAGTTAAAGTTAAAGTTAAGTTTTAACTGATCCGAAGTCAAAACAACAAAAGAACACAAATAAACTTTCCTGTAAGGTTTCAGATACTGCAGTGTTGCTGTACTGTTCAATCCACGTGAAACCTTGCTGCTGTAGTCAAATGTTTTTCCCATTTTTACTTTTGCACACGATACATCACCTAATGATTGGTATATTCGACTTGGCTAAACGACATCGCCGGAAAATGTTAAAAAACTAACCGTGTTAGTGAGCTTAGCACCGCTCTACACGTAATTCGGGGTTCGTGCTAGTCCCTAAAATACTGGAAATGTCCTGGAAAGTAATAATGAAATTGCTTGAAAATTACTTGAAATTCTTGAAAAGTGCTTGAAAATCTTTAAAAATTATACATGTGTCATCAGTAGGGTGATGACCTGACTGGAGAACAATAAAAAATTTATCCAAAAAAGTAGTCTGTGCAAGAAAGTAGTTTGGGCATGAAAAATGAAATTTGGGCTATGGCCTTAATAATATTTACGTGTGTAATGGTTAGATACAGCAGTAAGGTTTTACATGGACTAAGCAGTACAGCAACACTGTAGATCTGAAACCTTACAGGAAAGTTTATTTGTGTTTTATTGCCGTTTTGACTTTAGGCCAGCTAAACCTTACTTCAAGTATCAAACGAGTTCGATTTTGTTGTATAATTCGTCCTACTTTGGCGTACCATGCAGTTTGGATTAGTTTGCTTTAAGGTTTTGTATCTTTTCAAATTGCAGTTTGCACAAAGCAATATGGACACAAACCCTATAACCTTCAGCTAAACCCTATGTCTTGCAGCTGGCGTTTGCTGATTGGCATTACTGCGTAATAACAGTGTTTAAAACAATGTAAAACAATCAATTTGGTCGTTTATAGCATCTCACTCCTGAACCACCTGACCAATAAGTGTAACCAGCTTACATGTACGGCAACGCGCAACTCACGAAGCTTCCACTTCGTAGTGCTCTTGCCTCAAACATGGCTGCCTACCAACCTTCCAATTACTGCTTATCAGGAATTGGATAGGTACCCGCAGCCAGGTGGCGACATGAGTCCACTGCAAACCCAGTTGGAACCGGATCGCACCTGATCGCCAGTAGCCTCAGGCAAGAGCCCATTGTTCTCCACGGTATAAAAGAAGCTTGGAGTCGACGGATCGAGTGAGTTAGTGTGTGGGATCTGACTGAAAAGTTGGATCCCTGCCTACGAGGGGCATCAGAAGGATAAATTCTGCTGATAGTCTAATACGCAAACGCTATGTGCATAGTACCCTAGCTATGCAGTAAGGAGTGAATTAGGGTCGAGCATTGTGCCTTGTGAATAATCGTCCATTTCCTTAGCGACCTTACATAAGAAAAGGCTTTATGGGAAGGAAACATCTACATAGGAAAACCTATAAAATGAGCTGAGGACCAGCTTTGTAGGACAAATAGTTTAGATCTGTACGGAGCGTAGTAGAAACTTGTCGTGCCAACAAGAACAAGCAAAAAACTAATTTCGTGGTTTTAAGCTGATTTGCTTCGGCGGATTTTAATGAGTTTTGGTATGCTTCTTGACCAAGTCCAATAAAGCATACATACCAAATTTAAGCGAAAATATTCACAGACGGCAGAGATATTAAGCGTCAAAATTTCGGCTGTAACAAGAGATGTTGAGTTAAATCTTACCTTCACTAATAAAGAGATGTATTTATTTCATAGGTGCGGGCTTCCGATCCCAGTTGAATTGTTCCACAGTTGGCTAAGTGACAATAACTGCATGCACGAACATTGTTGCAGGCTTATCGCTTGGTATACCACTGTAATGCGGAGAATGGGTCGGCGGGGAAGAGGCAGGAAGGAAGGATAGAAGCAAGAGTCAGCAACGTTGTGGCTCAATTCCGTGATAAAATTTATAAAAGTGCTTGTCGTCCTCTTTAAAAGGTTTCCTTAAAAGAAATCGTTTATCAAAGTTAAAATAAATACATAAACAGATGCAAACCTTACATGAGAAGGGAATGAACCCATAACCTTTGAAAAGTATTTTCAAAACGGTTATAGGTTTACAACTTTTTTTTAAGTAGCTCTTGTAAAACCAAATTTAAAAAAAATTCTTATCTGACGTCTTAAACGTTTTTGTTTGCATTGCATTTTTCTTAAAACGTAAAACGAGAACGTAATGAAATTCCCGTCTGACGACAAGTGTACGAATAAATCATAGTCTAATTTACTTTGAAAGAGGTTAACTAGCTTCAGCAAACAGCAGTTTCATGTTTCCTTTATTATTTAAAAAAAATTTAATATTGTTTAAAAAAGATCGGATCACAAGGATTACGTACGACCAACAAAGATTCATGAAAAATCTTCGGTTCTCTACTTTTGTCAACTTACCAGCTTTTTAGCTTTTATTAGTTTTTGTAAACAAGTTCCTAAATTACTGTCTCTACCACAAGCTTTTGAATAAAAAACTATGAAAGCAATCTTAAAGCAGTCTCGTTCATCGGAAAGAACGTTTTAGGAGATAGGAAAGAGAGATTGGAAAGATTCAGTTTACAAAAAAGCCAATACAAAAACCCCATAAGAGTAAAGGGACCCCACCAAGTTTTCGCCATAGAAAGTAGTGATATCAGAGCCAAAATGGCTGCCACCAAGTTTGTGGTCCGAACCGTGATCACTCAGGCTTAAGTGACAATCACCGAAGTTGGGACGAAAAACTTGGTGGCAGCCATTTTGGCTCTGATATCACTACTTTCTATGGCGAAGACTGATGGGCCCCTTTACCCTTATGGAGTTTTTGCATGATATCGCCCCTTTTGGATCTTTTTATGGTTTTGATTTAGTGTAAGTATTGATTGAACAGCCTGAAGAATTGGTCACTTCGGTATAATTACAGGTCGCTGATTAATTATATTTCCAATTAAGTGGCCGTTGTATTACACTGATTGTAAAACAGAAACAGTTGAGTACGGTAAGCTAGATACGGAACGATAAACTGAAAATCAATGGCGGCCCAGAGCATTTCTCCATGTTGTCTCTTTTGTTTGACAAACTTTCTCGTGCCGTCGTCTTTTGAAATCGTTTGGGACACGACTATGAACCTCCTGGGATTGTCTGAAGTATGACAGTGAGTTGGTAAACGCTGTGTTTTGGTTTTTATTGCCTGTGTCTCTTTTCGGTCTCGCCTGACGGCCGACCTACGGTAGCCCTCTCGGTCCAGGCATTTTTCACAATTCACGGATTACAAGTTTAAACTACGCTACCCCCGCTACCTAACACACTCGAACCCATTGTTTCTTGCCCGGATGTACGTTTTCCGGTGTAGGCGGTCAGACGTGCACTTTCCCGTTTGAAGCCCAGCCACTCGGCCAGTGCTGGTGGATTTTCAGAATTTTTTTATAAGCAAATCGCAAACGAAATTTCCTACCCACTCTCCCTCGTGTTTCTGCAGTCTTTTAACCTTGCTGCCTTCCCTCGGTCTGGCACACAGCTACCATTATTCCAGTCTTTAAAAAAGACGATGCTGCGCAAACATCGAACTATCGCCCAATTGCACTCACTTCCGTCCCTTGTCGAATCATGAAGTCTCTATCCTTGACCATTTAGCGAAGTCTAACCTCATAAAACAGGACCAATTCGGGTCCTTACCGGGACGTTCTTCTAAGTACCAACTGTTGTTGGCCCTTGGCTCTTGGACTGACGCACTAGACATGGGAATAAACATGGACGTTATCTGCTTCGACTTCCAAAAGGCTTGCGAGTCTGTGAATCACCGTGGAATATTGCTTAAATTAAAAGCAATCAGAGGACATTTGAACTCTTGGATTGCGTCCTTTCTTTCAAACAGGTCCCAGCGTGTCGCGGTGTCCAACTCTCTCTCTTCCTTCTTGAAAACCATCAAGAATGACTTGAACTGCAACTCCGACACGGTTTTAGGTTATAAATTTGCAGATGACCTTAAAATCAGCTCTGAGGTGATTGCGACTTCTGATGTAGCATCTTTGCAGGAACTGCCAACCTTATCTCGAACTAAGTACCAGACCTTCCACATTGGACTTTTCCAATAGAAACTTTTCTTATTTTTTAAACTGTCACACCCTTCCCAAAACTGTTGAAATCCAGGATCTCGGTGTCTGGTTCACCTCCAACCTTAAGCCTTCACTTCATTGCAACAAGATTACTGCTGCAGCCTTTCATCGCCTTGCCAATGTCAACCAATGTTTCACATCGGGTAGCCGTAACACAAAACTTTGGGCTTTTAAGGTTTTCGTCAGGACTCTTCTGGAGTATGCAACCCCGGTCTGGTACCCATCCTTGCTGAAGGACATTGATCAGGTTGAATCCGTACACGACGCTTTTCAAGCATCTCAAGAGTTTGGGGGGATTAGCCCTACTCTGTGCGCTTAACCACCCTCAATCTGGACTCTCTCGAACTACGCAGACTTAAGTCTGATCTCATCTTGACATACCGTATCCTACATGGTATGCTGGGTGCTGACCTCCCATTTTTCGAGGCATACCCCGTACCACAGCGTTCATTCTTTAAAGTTAATGCTTATCAAGTTCAAATCGGAATCTCGTAGAGCCTACTTTGCAGCGCGTGTTGTTCCGGCCTGGAACTCACTTTCGGACTTGACCGTCGTCAGCACCTCTGTGGCTCTTTTTAGACTACACTTAACTGCAGCGATACTTCGATATTTCGTAAAAAGACCCGAGCATCTTCCCCGACTATGTGAGGGGACACTCTGCTCTTCTGGAGCATATTTTTTTTTGTGGGACCACCCCTTAGCATAGGGTTGGTGTAAAAAGGGCCTAGTCCCCTTCCTCCTCCTAATCACCCAATGGTGGTTAAATATTACTTCTACTTATACCTAAATATATATATATTTTTTATTTACTTAAGGAATGGTAATCGATCACAGATTTCTTCCCCAAAATCAGTTTAGTAGATGATGATATACTTTATTTATTTTAGATGAATTACAATTACAATACATCATTTCGATTTACATTTACATTTTATTCACTACCCAAGCCTACAGACCATAAGCCACGCGCTTGACTATTGAAGTTTAAATCTAAAACTTAACCTATTGTAACAATAAGTTACCAGAGTCTGTATTGTTACTCGGCTGTGGAGAAAATTATTTTGATAACAGATGGCGTGTTCCCAACGTTCACGAAAGTACCATTGCAAATGATTACGATCTTAGGAGTTAAAACTTGCCCAAATGTCAAACCATAAAAGGCACCATTGGCGTCAAACGTGAACGAATATCAAATTTCAAGCATATCGGTCGCATAAATTATTTTATTCGAGTGGAATTAGCTAGTAATAAATAGCAATAAGTAGTCATAAGTAATTAGCATGAAATCAACGATGTTGCGATACCATTTTTGTATTGAAATTCTTTCTGCACAACTCTAAAACAGGACTTTCTGTTGTCTACTCGGTCAACCCCGTCGATCTATGCAATTTCCAAAGCTTTCCGTCGCATTTATATTTAGTATTCAATACCAAAAAAGGCCGGTTTAATGTCTCGGGTGAAAGTAGCTAGCCTTCGCCAAAACACTGATAGTGTCCCGACTTTGAACAACAACAATATACGCTATGGAAAGCCAACAATCTGAACTTGATGGGCGAAGCTCTAGCGCGCTTCTGGATATCGTCCTGGTGTAGGAAACACTGTTAAAAGGGTCAGCGTTAAAATTACTTTCGTTTTGTGAAAACCAAACTTGTAATTTCGGCCACTTTTAAAAAATAGCAGTCCCTTAATTCATAATTTCATCCACAATTACTAGCCTATTTCACTTATCTTTGTATAACATATATTTTTGCCTCATCCCTGACTCCGCATTTTAAAACGACCTAGTTTAGTCTAATCGCCGACATTTGTGTTGAAAATCCACCACCAAATTTTGCTATGACCCTATAAAAAACCAAATTAACTGAACACATTGCTTTGAATACAGCAGTCAATATTGAAATGAAAAAAAAAACACTATAGTTTTATGGTATTTAACTCATCGCTGTTTGTCCTGAACACACCGATTCGTTTGATCATGCTGATCACCTCACTACAGCAGTCAGTAGCTCTACCGACTCTTGTAGTAAGTTGAAAAATTCAAATTCGAATTCAAATTCACTTTTTGTAAGTTGTAAATTTGTTATCAAATGAAATGTGATTTTATTTGCTGATTTTGAATGTTCCCTTCACAGATGGTTAATGATGGTTACAGTTAACAGAAATGTGTACTTCTAATGGCGTGAACTGCTGAACCTTTTGTTCCTAACCTCATGCGGTCAATTGTCAAACTAGTGTTCAATTTTATTTTTGCGGTAAACCTAGATGTAAAATAGGTTTTTACGTAACAACTACGTCTGAAGAATATTCCTTGTGCTGTGAATGCTTCAAGCAAGTGTAAATTCGCAAGAACTAGACTTTAAACGAACTTAAAACGAGGAAAGCATTTTGTTTCTCGGGCCAAGGCCCACTGGAGAAAACAATATTTGTCTTGCCTCCCGACTCTAGGCCAGTTCTTCCGCATGCCGGGAAGTTACATGGACGAGTGCACTTGACATTGGGGTTCCCTCCGATGTAATATATTTTGATTTTATGAAGGCCTTCGAATCGGTGGTGCACCGCAGATTGTTGTTTAAGCTGGAAAACTCGGGTTTCAGAGGTGACTTATTGAAATGGATTCCGTCGACTGGGTATTGTGAATCGCTGTTTTACTTCTGGGAGTGTTGACACTAAGGTTTGGGCCTACAAGATATTCGTGCGACCTTTGCTGGAGTATGCTAGCCCAGTGTGGGCCCCGTACTTGCTCATGGATATTGACAGGCTGCAGTCTGTCCAGCGAAGGTTCACAAGGATTATTTCCACTATACGGAAGCTTCCTTCGAATGAACGATTAAGGAAACTCGACCTGGAGCCATTGGAACTTCGACGATTAATTGCTGATTTGGTCCTGACTTTCAAAATTCTGAGGGGTTTCGTCAACGTGGATATCCCATTGTTTGAGCTTAATAATGTGGCATCGACTAGGGGACACTCACTTAAGCTACGTCTTTTGGGATCCTACCTGGACTGCCGTAGATATTTTTTTTTCTCTTCGGGTTGTGCCGGCTTGGAATTCCCTCACTGAGGAGGTTGTTGCGTCTAACACCGTCGCTGCCTTCAAACGTGGGTCAAAATCGCTGTCTTTCGCCAAATTTGTACGTAGAACTTATTAGCTGTTGGTGTTGCGATGACGGCAATAAATTCCCATTATTATATGGAAGTTAGAATAGGACTGGTGTCAGTGGTTGTATTTGCCCTTCCATTTTCCTAATCACTGTTGTGTGTAGTTACACTAATATTATTATTATTATTATTATTATTATTATTATATTATGTTAAAAGCCTCTCAACATTGCTTTGGTAAAATAAGATATTGAAGATATTAAATCAACTGGCTTGGAGGCAGGAGCTAAAATCTGCTGCTTCTCTCCCAGAGGGCCTATAGTGCAAACAATGGAGAGTTGGACCATGGATATTCCCACATGCACGGCATTTACTCACTCCTGCTTCTAGGTACTAATCACTTTAGAAAGAAAGCGAAAACGTCCACCCCAACTGTGACTGGGCCAGAATTCATAACCGTGGTTAGGAAGTTGTTAATTTAATAATGTAACCAGTCGTGCGGCAGACCTCTTTCTTTGTTTAAAAAAACACAACTTTTATCTCCAAATAGCAGTTGTACCCGACTTCGCCCGGGGTTTTGTTTCCCCCGTGGTTAATTCCCAGTTTTCGGTCAGTGTAGCCTAAAATTGAACGCGACAGACAATTTCGGTTCTTGTAGTACTCCCCTTTTCCTCCCATCTTCTACGTGCCTTCTCCCCTTCTCCTTTCCTCCTATCCTACCAAAAAAACGTACCTTGTAGGCCCAGTTAATGCATAATCATATGCTTAATGGTAACAGACGCATGCCCCCAAACGACCCTCCTAATCTCCCTTATTTTTTTTCTAAAGAGCAGGGCTAACAGACGCACTGCCCCGCACACGGACGTTTGCTGTTCAGGCCCTCCTCCTCACTCCCAGTTTATCGCTCTGACTGGAGCGATCCGTACCGTGTGAAAAATTACTGTCCTTCGTGCATGACGTCATTTAAGACTTGCCGTTGGGATGACCGCGCAGAGCAAATAGTTAGTAGAAGCAATAATGTGCCAATTTCAACTTCTTTTCAAGGTAACATCATACCAGTTCTAACTTCTAGACCAAGAATTGACACACTCGCCAATTTTCATTGTATGAGTGGCTTCTTCGTCGTCATGGTCTTCGTTTCTGCTCTGAAACTTTGGTTTATAATGTAAGATAATTCTTCGTTCTGAATAATAGTCGAACTTAAATCAAACTTGAAAGAGTGTTCAACTTTTAGAGTTCTAATGGGATTTTTTCCACCGTTAGAATGACACGGTGCTTACGTAAATTATTTAACATACGAATCACTGGCTTATCGGTTTGTGTGAAAAAGGTTGTAAACATCCTGTTATTTCTCTTCCATCATTTCAACATAAATCATTCACATTTTAATCAAAAACTCTCCGGCTGCGCATCATTTCTCCGTTACCGAGCAGCTCAACTCATTCAAGGAAAGAATTAATTAAGGTATGGAAAGTTTAGCATTCGACACCAGGATAAACCGAACCAATTGCTCCGTAGGCAACGCAACTATTTCTATATATACCCTCAACCAAGACGAAAGCATTAAGTTTTCCCAGAAGCGTATAAAGGAGAGCCCTTAAAGATTGACGGAGTGCCCACCATAATCTTATCGCATGTTCCAGCTGTCGTTCTGGCTCGCGACCCCAGGCGGCCAATTGTGGGACGACGCGTCTTAATTCTTTTCTGGGATAATCCACGTTAAAAATATGCTGAATAGGTTTTAAGCCGACAGTTAGGTGCAAAAAAAAAAAAAATGTCACTCGTGCTACGATTACTCCAGGCACGTGGCACCTCCACTTGCAATAGCGTTCCACGAGCGTGAAGCGGTGAAGCAGATTCTTCTGCAAGGAAATGCCGACTGGGGTACAAATCCCTTGTTTCGCCTCCTGACTCATCGCCCGTTCAGGCGCGTGCAGGAAAGTTGATCCCTATTTGGGTTGTTTTGGTAAAATAAGATTCTGACCGTGTTGAATCGACTGTCCTGAATCGGGGAAACGAAACCCACAGCTTCTCTCCCAGGTAACCTTGTCACAAGGTAGGGAACATGAAGCCATAGTTACAATAATGACACTCCCGGGACGTGTATACATGCATTTATTAGCTACTGGTTTTCTTACGTATTAAGTTTGTAAAAAAAAAAAAAAAAAAAAAAGTTGAGCACGGCACCATACATTAGCTGATAGCTGGAAAATGTTTGGTTGAATATCAGTTTAGGCATCCATGAAAATAAAAAGTCATTAGGATGCGAATTTAGAAGAACAACAGCCTATGGGCATTGAAGACTGAATTAAAAAAAAAACATTCAACGAATAGAACTTTCGTCTTTCTTGAAGATTTTTTTCCGTTCAGAAAGTATGTGTTCAGCAATATTCGGTGACGACGAACATGGTTCTGTATCGTGACGAGACAGAACCATGACACACTCTAATCTCACCACGACATTTTTACAGCCCATTCTCACTCACTAAATTTCGTGGTTCTAGGTCTTTGAACTAAAATGAATCTTATATATAGTGACAGGGATTGGCTTCCCTGATACAATGTGCTCCCTTCTTTCCTAGTATCTTGCTCGGGTATATTATTATTACGTGACACACTTCATGTACATGTGAATTGAATAATCATAAGTTATAACTTACTTACCTTTAAGTAAAAACGTAGCACTCTTTTTAGGTTAGTAAAACAACACCAAATTATCGGCCTAAGCTAATAACCAGAAGACTGTCTAAAAATATCACCGACCGCATTAATTGTAAACCATTTGTCTTTTGTTACTGACCGATTGTAACGCCTAAAATCTCACCTAGCAGGTACTGTACCGCTCACAAATAATTGGACAAACCTTTGTTTCCACGTTCACACGCTTGCAACAATAGAAAGCATAACTGGAGCCGACGCTCAGTAATAATCTGTACTGGTATCCTATTTTTTGAAACAATGGAAGTGCTCGTCCAGTTTACAGCAGCAAACTGGTCCAGCACATCTATTGTTGTGTTTGTCCATTTATTTATAAACGGTACTGTACATTGCTGTTGAGCCATTGTAACCGATAATATGTTGCCCCTTGCTCTCTCTCTAATCACCCCATATTGGATTGCTGCTCCATAGTTGTCACCTCTCTTTCTTGCTCTTCTTTTTTTTTGCTTCGGAGAAACGCTGAGAGTGAGAGGATGCAGATTAACATAGCATAGCCTCTGTAACTCTGACAATGCTGTGGAAAAACAAGATGGATTCCAAGCAGCCATCTTTATAGGTCTAAATCCGAAAAACCATATTTGGCTTAGCCTTCTGTTTACCACGACCACAAGCCAACCAAGTAAGGATATTAGTAGGTACTGCGACGTAAGATGGCACCAGAATCCCTAGGAACTCTCTTCCGGGAATTTAAACGAGTTTCCTCGTCCAGCATGACTAGGCCTGAATGAACTTGTCCCATTGCAACAGTAGGCTAGGAATAACCGCTACGTGGGGGCAAACAGTGAGTGACAGGAGGAGCAACAACACAAAACGCAAGTCCCAAGTTGCCTTTAAAGAAGTTGACTACCAACTAATAAAGAAGTTCACTCCTTGCTTGAGGAGCAAAAACTACAGTTTCTTCATTCCGTCCTGGACACACAAGTTCATCCGGCAGAGAGATATCAGCTTGAGCAGTATAAGACCCACGTGCCTCTAATCCTAAAACCAAACCCTACGTAACCTCTGTCCAAACTGACTACCATAAGTACTTTTTTCGTTGCCAGTGTAGATGTCTGGCCCGATGAACTTAGGTTAAGAGGCCGGTATGGATCTACCACGCTCTGCCTCTTTTATGATAGGTCAAGCCGTCCGTTCTGTTGTTTGAGCCCTGTACCAGTCATTCGGTGTGAGCCGTTGCTACTCGATCAGTACGGACTTCGCTTGCTTGACAACCCTGGGTTAGGCTGATACAGCTTACACTCTAACACATA
The DNA here is from genome assembly GCA_023313725.1 of Lithobius niger. Lineage (NCBI taxonomy): Eukaryota > Metazoa > Arthropoda > Chilopoda > Lithobiomorpha > Lithobiidae > Lithobius > Lithobius niger. The sequence continues at coordinate 143,010 of JAHWFP010059601.1, read as the reverse complement.
GTTTGCAGGGGAACTTCCCATTCATCTAACAATGTAAACGACCAAAAAATAAAAAATACCCAACACAAAGGAACTCGTGAAGGTTACATATATTTTAGCGAGAGTCGTAAGAATTTAACGATCAGTTGTTGCAGGGATGGTTGGACGTCAGTGGTAGATGACATGAAGCTGAATAATGGGCTTGTTAAGGCGAAAAGATAACTGCGAGCCAGCCACTACGATTCTGATGGTTAATATCAGGAAAACTAGATGTTGATGTTCCCAGTTAATTTATGCATAATTTGTGTGAACTCAGAAACCCTTTAATATGGCACTTTTATGGCTGTCATGGTCTAAGGAGCTAAGCAAACTTTAAAAGACGTTTAAAATTACACAGTAAATAAGGAAAAGTTGACATTTAGGTTAATATAAGAATTCTTTACAACAGCAACATCATTTTATGGTAATCAAACAATACTGAACGAAATTATGTTTTAACTTCAGCCATTTAAGCGACCTATTATTATTTATCTCTGAGTGGGAGGGGGGACGGCGCTGGATTTCTCGAGTTACTTATTTGTAGACCCGTCAACGAGGGGGTGTGGGGTGTCACAAAACGAACACTGACAAAACTGGAGTAAAAAGTCACTTTTGGCTCTCAAAAATTACACTTTCAGCAGTCAACATAACATCATGTAAGTTTTATAAGATTTTGACGTTATTTCTAGTGTCATCTGCTGATTAGGTCTTTAAAACCACTTTCTAAAAGGTGTTTGCAACATGGGGTATTTTACATGTCACACGTGTTGATGTTGTGGAGGGCATTGACATGCTAACTCGAACTGCCTTAGCAATGACAATTTGCATACCGTACATCAAAAGTTATTCTACCGTCATGAATCTAGAATCTCGGTTCTAAGGTGGTTTTAAAAACACTTCTTTTAATGTTTTCAAGAACATACTTTAAGTCTTGACTTGCTTTCTACACATTGGGAACCTGTCGATGCAGAATGCTATTTTTTAATTAGTCCAGAGGAAATCATCTCCACTTAACCTAAAAAGGCGTAAAAAAGGTTACATTTTGCCGAGCCGGGGAGGCCAGAATTGTTTTGGATCTTTTGGTTGGGGGGTCCTTTTTTTCATGGTCGTGGTAGGGGGGGGGGAGAAACCATCCAAAGTTTGGAGGTCACTTCTGCCACACCCCCAGACATAAATAATGGCCGGTCCCTAAGCAGCTTTTCCAATATAAGAATGCTTTTATAACAGCAACATCATCTTATAGTAATCAAACACTGCTGAACAGAAAATTATGTTTTAACTTCGACCACTTAAAAACACGAAATTGTTTCTTCTAAAAGTGTGTGCGTTTTTTTTTTGTTTGTTATTAACTGCAGATTTGGGTCGTTGAATTACCTCAGATTTGTATGCACTGGGCCATTTAAAATGCTGTATCACATTTAAAAAAAAAGTTCTTGTCTTGCTTTAATTTTTTTAAGTTTTTGATTATAACTGAAGAAGAATATAAGCTGCCAACTATACAATAGTACCATTCAAAAACGCTTTAAAAACCTAACGAAGTACACATCCAGGATCTGGTATAGAGGCGAATTTTCGGTACATTTTTACGGGGAGCATCAGTCTTCCGCCGTCTTCAGCCACGCAACAACAACGAGTAGTCAACGAGAAAGGGACATGATGCACTACATTCAAATTTTCACTCCAGTTTCCTGTTGTCAGTCGTTGTAGATGGTGGCTCCCTCTCTTTGGCCTCAGCTGGTGGGTAAACAAGGGACTTTTTCCCAGTTCGTTATACGCCTGAGACCCTTTGAGTCACTAACTTAATGATTTCTTGATTTGCGGGCGAGCTTATGTGGGTTCATGAGGGATTTATTTCCTGTGGAAATGTGTGGGATAGCTAAACACTCAAGTGCTTGAAAGTGTGAGTCTCGGATGTTGTTAGACTAAGGAGGACTTGAAAATATCTGTCGATTTGACAAACTTCACAGTTTTTGGTGAAGTTATCAAAAACAAGATGACTCTTTGTGGCCACGTTGGTCAAATTCAAGATTGCCGAGATTGCAACCGACTGTCTCATCAAGTTGTGTGTATTTATTGTAATTATAATAGTTTTAATTATGATCAAGGCCTCAAATATAATGGCCGACAATTAAAATTCTGTATGGCGTTGCAATTGTAGGGTTTTTTGCTTACCAGGAGGTAAAAGCGGTCAGTGACAAACAAACAAGATTCAGCATCGACGCAATCTTTCTCAATAATAATAAAAAAAAAACTGTTCCTGCGGGTGGGGTTTGTTTTGATCTTGAGAAAAAAAAAAACTTTTTTTTTTTTGTAAACACCTTCAGCTTTACTTTTTTATTTCTATGGTTTAGGAATCAATTTCAAAGACGTTCTTGGTCCAGACGGGGCACTTTAGCACCCATGAATCTGTTTGCCTTGAACTCCGTGGTCTGGAGCAACGCCCCCACGCGCTCACATCTCGAAGCAGAAAAGGAGAATAAACATGACGCAGAGCCGATCCATCGACCCGAGTGTTAATCAAGTTTACCTGCAGCCGAGCATCACGTGTGACCTTGGGGTCCGCAGTGAGTCGTGGAGAAAAGCTTTTGTAGGCTTGGCTGACGTGATGCCATCCGTCCATTCTCAGCTGACCCCTGGGACCAAAGCAACGACACTCACGTTGGGGGAGAGAAACTCCAACTAAAAGAGTGTCCAAGTGGCCAGTGCCATCCTTGTTGGTCGAGTTTGTCGGTATTGTGAGGTTGAGAAAGGATTTAGAGTGGGTGCCAAAATTGTTGCAGAAGCAACAGAAATTTGGTTTATTGTTAATGCTAGATGGGTGTAAGGGTATTCAGGCTTTTATTTGAGATTTACTTACAGTCAACATAGTAAGCTTCTCTGGTAGAGGTACAGGCGAGGACACGTAACCACTCACGAAACATGGCTGCAGCTACAATTGCATTTGTTGTCGAATAATTCAATTCACACTTTTTAAAATCTAAAAAGCCTATAAAATCAGTGTTGTACAGTATTCAGGCTCTGTGACAACAAATGTCGGAATTCAGTGTCCAGCGTGTACTCAAAACACGGGTGCCAGGCAATTCGGTTTCCGACAGTTCGGTCCTGAAAACTCGATCCCAGACATTTCGGTTCAAACAAAAAAGATCACCTTCACAATTTGGTCTCAAGTTTAAAAATTTCACAAGTTAAAAAAAAAATAATTAAAAGGCTAGTTAAAAATTGAGGGACGGCTTAAAAATTTTGGTGAAATTTTGTTGTATGGAGATTTTTATACACGGCCATTTTGGTGCAATTTAGATTAAGGGCACGTCCAGACATGCACTCTTCATATTTTTCGGCAGTGAGTTTCAGGCAGTTATGAATGGGGAAGCTTTAGGACGTTTACTGCTGCCGTGCGAAGCGTGGCCCCACACACTTCTAACTGCGCTGAGGCTGATATGCAAGCGATAAAAAATTGGAAAAAGATTTTATGCATTTCTTGAAGCTTAAATTATTTGTATTTATTTACCTAAACCCATTTGCCACCGTAGTGAGTAAATTTTTTTTGTGTGTGACCGAGTTCTTATGCGGACAGCTTTGTCGCTTTAGCTGTTATTATGACGAAATTGTCGGGGACCGAATTGTCGTGAACCCCAAAACGCAGCCATCGTGAAAGGAATTTTTTTTTAAACCTGATTTTCGTGTAATGAAGACTCAGTTGGTAAATCTGTGGTTTGTAGATCTAAGAAGGCTCTGATTCTGGCTCGAGCGTATGCAACGGTTCATTTTTTGTATTCGACTGCAATGGATGCAAATGAAACGGGCTAGCGTAACCCATGTCTTGTCAAACACTGGATTACTTAGAATCAGTTACGAGTTCTTGACGCCTTGTTCTTCATGTATACCGGTAGAGCTTTTTTTCAAGTTTTGATTTCTCTGAACAATGACTCAACATGAATATTCATCGAAGAAAATAAAAATAAATGTCACTTAGGAAATCGTTGGGAAATCGTCTTTACCAAAATAACCATTGTGTTGAGGTGCCATTGGTTTCATATCCTTCCTTCTTTTACCAAGTTAGAATTTCGTTTTTTTTTACCCGTTAAAGAGGGAAAAAAATCCATACATCGACGGAAAAGTAGTAAGAAATCATTAGGCATAATGCAACTGTGATAAAACAAACACTAAGGCTAGAACTCAGCCGACTTAAAAGTCAGAAATCCCTTCTAGACTGAACCAAGGTCTGTCATTTTTTACTGCGGGTATTTTGATTAGAAAACACTGAAGCTACGAAAATAGAAACGTGAGCCGCGATTAAAATGCCAACGACTTCTTGGAATCAGAAGCTATCTTTCAGTAGGGAAAAAAGGTGAGATGATCAAAAACATTTGATTGGTAACTGAGAGTTGAGATAAATATGTCTCGATTGCTTGGAATTCCAAATTAATATCTGAGTCGATAAGTTGCTGGGAAAATTACATGACTCAACAAATTTATTAGGCTATTCTTTACCGAGAACTCTTAAAAAAAGTTTATCAAGAAAATTACGTAAAAACTAACAATTTTAGAAGAACGGGAAGAACTTAGTTGTCGGACGCGCTTTGCAACGCTTTGTTTACATGTAAGAGCAATGGTGTGCCTTTTTCGTGAAGGTCATTGCAAACGATAACAAAACGGAAGATACACAGCTCGACTTGAGAAACCACAACGTCACATGTGAAGCTCTAAGGAGTTGTTATGAGGAAGTATGGAAAAGTACGGACGTGTTTGGAGGGAAAAAACGTCTTTAATCAAGCCGATGCTGTGTGAGCAGATTTTTGTTAGGCCTAAAACGTTTGTTTTGTCCAATCCCTTAACGCTGCGAAATATATATTAAGGTTATGACGCGGAAAAGAAAAGATACCACTTGCTAAAAATTGCAACGGCTGTCAACAAACCCAAATAAGAATGTTTTAGGTCTAAGTAAAACAGCTCACATTGCATTGACTTGACAAACTACGCTAATGTTTTTTCTCCAGTGCTCCTTGGAGCTAGCTCAACGACCGGCTTCTGATGTCATTTGCTTCGTAGCAAATATGGCGTTATTTTCGCTGCTATGTTGCTGCTGCCAGGGTTGTCAGGTTTTTGCCACCAAGTGTTTACTGGTTTTTACCATGGTCTTTACCGTCCCGGCTTAAACTGGTTTTCGCCATGTTTTTGCCCCGTTTTTTCCCGTTTGGCCAAAAATATGGCAAAAACCGACTTGAAGTAAAATATAAAAAGTGTACCCAACAATAGTCAATTATTGGCAAATTATAAAATCTCCCCTTGAAAACGTCACATCGTTTACTTCGAAAAATCGTATTCACTTCTTATTTACCTTTCATACACTTATTTTCACAGTAAAAGATATTTTTCTCACAATATCTAATGCAAGTTCATGCAACTGACTGTCGAAAAAAGCGTATGAAGCAACTTACTTGTTTTTGCCAATAATAACCGAGAAAAATCGGTAAAAACCATGTTTTTGTCACTGTCCTGGCAAAAAAAAAAACGACCAGTACGTGCATAAAAAAACCGTTTAAAATCCGTCTGATAATGCGGAAAGGATTTAAAAATAACCCAAGGTAAAAGTGTAGTGCTATCGAAATTAACTCACGATGACGTAAGTGACGTACGCTATGCTATGCCAAAGCTATGCTGCTGCTGGATCTTCAGTTTACAACAGGATTCAGCTGCTCGCTGATCAATCGTACATAATTGCCACTGTTATAGAATATTTACAGTAACTGTATTTACGATGCTTGACTACTGAGTTTTAATGCGCTTGAAAACGACGTGCTCTATGTTCATGAAACGTCGTTTGTTTTTGTATGTGCCCTTTGCAGGCTTTTTATCTTGTTAACTAGTTACTTTCTTTGTTACTGTTGACCTAGCTGTCGACGCGCCATTAAGCCTCAATTCGGGCGGCCCCCCCCCCCCCATAACTGTTTTAGAATGATGCTTTGCTATGATGGCGCTAGAGCTTCAGTAATGCTATCGTGAAAACTTGAAGGTTATCAGCCACTTTCCGAGGAGTGTGACGCAACAATGTCGAGGTCCGCAGCTCCGAACTATTGTTGTATCTCTCCGACAAATGTGTGGTATTGCGTAGCCGGTGGGCTGTTGTTAGAGTAAGTAGTCGAAGGTAGTTGTAGAGAGGGCGCATAGCAGAGAGTCTGAGCTCTTAAGTGTGAATAAAGAATAAAGAATAAAACGTGGCTGATAACCTATTTATCACCCAATTGCGCTGTCAACAATAATATAACACGCACGAACAAAAACTAATCTTGCTGTCATTCTTTTGATCAGTAAGCTCGACAATGGGATGAAGATGTCATTGTTGACAGCATTGTTGTTCTGTGCTTGTTGAAAAGGTGTGACGTTTTCAATGTTTTCACTATTTTGTATCGGGCGTACGACATCTGGTCAGGGCCCTGGCTTAATAAATTCAAATTCAATTCATACAACAGTGCTTTACGAATAAAATTTTGGTGGGCCTCTCACGCATCCTCCCCACTTTCACTCCTCCTCCATCCGATCTCACGCCTCCTCCGCCAAAACCACAAGTTGGTTGGTCGTTACCAAAATGTTCCATTAAAAAAAATTCAAATTCTTACGTAACACAGGTAGCTGAAAGGTAGCGTTGGCTTCGGTTTTAATTGAATGATATAGAATAACACTGAATCACAGTAAATGCCTCCAAATCGTCTTCAGCGCCAGAAAACGAACCATCATTCCCATGGTGACACTGCAGTGCAGGTTGACAACCGGGACAAATGTATTCCTTATATCTTGCAGGAAGTAAAGCCGGCATGCCTAGTTGACGAGGATGACTAGCGATCTTTCCATGGAAATGTTTGCAAGGCATCCTCTGTGAAGCCTTTTGATCGGCCAGTACCTGTGCTCCTTCCATTTAAATATTTTGCTAATATAAAAGTTGGTTGACATAACTACCTTTGTAATCCAAACCGAGGTAGACGATCGAAACCACGAACAATAATTTTTTTCATAAATGATTGCCAAAATGATTGACGTTGCCTTCTAAAACCACGTCAAAACTGGCCGAGCTCGCTAATCACATATTAAACTTTACGATTGGAATATTAATTTATAACTAGATTTTAGGAGTTGCCATAGCAACTGAACTGCTGGCTGTCTGGGTCAATAACTAGTTCGGATCAAGCAACTCCAGGGAATCAGATCAGTGAGCCGTAAACAAACTCCGCCTTGGCAGCTGCACTACATGCGTTGGAGCACGGCAGGGAAGCTAACGTCTGCTTAGTTGTCGTGCGCGATGCACAGCTCGCGACGATGCCCAAATTAGTCCACAAAGAGCTAATAACCGCCTAGGAATTCATAAATTTTGTCGCACAGCTGCACGCCGTCGGTTATTAAACTGTTAAAAATAACTGAGTATTGCTTCCTGCCTTCCTTAACCTACCTCGAATCTGTCATTGAAACTGTACTCTTCCCTGTTTTACAATACTGTAAATTTAATGCCAACGGTATACACATAGTTGAACAGTTTTGGTACAGATGGTAAAATAACGAGCAGAGTCGACTAGCCATTGGTCAACGGTGCGATCAAATTGGGGGGGGGGGGGAGACGACGTACATGGAGTTATTAATTCATACCACTTAGTCGTGTTGCAATAGTTGAGTGATTACGATAATTTTATACCACGCTTCTTCATTTTATTGTGTTATGTGTTCATTTAAAACAAGTGTTTTGTTTTTAAGTTAACAAACGGATCACGAAATTGGGAAATTGGCGAAATTGGGAAATTGGCGATTTGGAAATATGTGTGGAAGATCTTCTGTGCGACGCTGTGTGGGGGTCACTATTTCCATTCTCTGGGTTAAGGGGCATGCTGGCATCCATGGGTGTAAATGCGGTATATTCAATTGGCTGCCACCGTTTTATCATAGCATCATAAGAATATCATGATGTCATATTCTTGGCTCATGTGACGTCGGTTCCTTGGTTCGATTCTCTCTTCCCCCCCCCCCCCCGGGAGATAAATAATGACCGGTCCCCAAATAATAAACATAAACATGGAAAACATTAGGCAGAAGAGTACCGAATACATTTTTAAACCAGTCACGTCTGTCGGGTTCTGAATATATCAAATTTGTCACCCTCTCGTTCATCTTCCTGAGGCATTTTTGACTCACATTTTGAGCCTACGCTAAAACTCGTTTAGACTCGAGCAGTCCTATCCTCGACGAAATCTCCAAATGACGTGCGAGTGTAACCAGGTAACTTGAAAAAAATGTTGACGTCAGAATGCCCAACGGCGCCTGTGAAATAAGTGATTAGGCGCATGAGCAGTCCAAGTCATGCTCAGGAGGATGTTGCACGTCAGCGACAGAACGGAATTTCTGCAACGTTAGCGAAACAGGAAATTGGCCCAGAGCAGTTAGTTACAAACGTCATATCTCGGCAGGCGATAGAGAGTGAATGCGTTAGTCCACTTGCAAATGAACTGCAAGGAAAGTAGTACTAAAAATAAAAATTAATATCCTCTCGATAACTTACCAATGAATAGACTAAACTCGTCCACTTTTGGCAGTTCAAACTAGCTATTGACTTAAAATTGTGGAGAACTGTGAATTTATGGAAAGTTCGCTTTCGGTAAGATAGACAGAATCGAAAGGTTATCAATAGGTTACTGTCGTCTAGGACAATGTTTTGATAGAACTCGCAGTTAGAGGTTTGTTGCTATTCTACATCCCTTTTCATGCAAACAGAAGCTGGATAGAACCATAGCGTCTGCGGAATTCACTTGTTGGATCCGAACTTATGATTTAAGCCGCTACCAAGTTGAGATGGATATACAAAGTATGATTGTATGAAGTTAGGTTAATGATACAAAGTTTCATACGATGATGGACTGATAGCACAAAGTTTGACATACGAAGTTGAACGATGACACAAAGTTTGATAGCTGTGAAGTTAAACGATGATACAAAGTTTAATAGCTGTGAAGTTGAACTGATGATACAAAGTTTGGTAGGCACGAAGTCAAGCTGATAATACAAAATTGGACAGTATGAACTTGAAGTGATGATTTCGCGTTTCACTAGAGTAAACTGTAGAAACTTTGCTACTTAATGTGGCCATCGTGGCTGAGCGGTGAGAGAGCTCAGTCTGGTTGCTGGAGGTTTGCGGATCTGGTCGAACCCTTGGAAAGGGAATCTTGGCAAATTCCCCGCCAGGACTGCCGCCAGGGTAGCATGAGAGGCTACCATGCTCCTTTCAGCGGCCGTGGGAATTTTTCTGGCTAATTCTGGACAATCTTTCGGCCCCTACGATGAACGGAGGTTTCCCGGATCGAATCCCCGGGTTGGCACCTCCCTTTACCAGTCATTTCTTCTTTTCTAAAAATCTGGTAATGTTCAAAAATTGAGCCGCTTCGGCTGACTTAAGGCTCGTTCATATACTGTCAAATATAACGGGAACATGAAACTGCGTCATAACTATATCGCTGGCTGCTGGCCAATTAGGACAGGGACGATCCACAGCTACGGGTTAAAGCAGCAGAAACTGTGAGATCTTAGCGAGAAGCATAGATCACGGTTGTTGTTTTATAATTTGAAAGCATCTTACAGTTATGGATGACGTAAGTGGCGACGTAATTTTTACATGTTGTTATCCGGGAGATATCGGTTTATTCATTAATTTTCAAAACTACCATTAGTTGACGGGAAAAACCTTTCAACTAGAGTTTGTTTTATTACCGTCGTACTTGCTGAGGAAAACGTGCTAAGACCATCACAGAGATAGTTTAGGTTGTATTATTTTAAGTAGAGTTGTCCCTCCCCCACCCCCAGCCTTCCCCGGCAGGCACTTACACTAAACTGGATACTCTCACTAATATCGTCGCATTAAAAAATTTAAGCGTTCATTAGGATGGCATTATAGTGGCGCGGAATTCTCATGTGAATCTTGTGACTACAATAAAATATCACCCAACTTTCACATTTTAAAACGGATTTACAACAAGAGACACACTAACGGCAATACGGTAGGGAAAGAATAATTTCCGTATACGGATTCGTGCAGAAGACAGATTCTATCAAAATGCTTTGTTTTCGGATCGGTAACCCTTTTTATGGAGGTGGTGTCATTCCATCTTGTCATGCACTGACCTTCAGGTTTTGGAATTCTATCCAGGCCAAATTTGCAGATCGATACAGAGAACGCTAAGGACGAATTTACGTAAGGGTTGTTTTTAAAGTCAGCGGCTTGCGACTCGCTTGCAAGCGGAAACGCTGCCCGTTTGTTATTTCAATGGGAAAGCGTTCCCCGCGGCCAAGCGACTCGCAAGCCACTGACTTTAAAAACAACCCCGTAGTATTCTCGCACAGCATTCTGTCAGCGGAAGCTAGAATTAATCTGAAATGATAATCATATATTATAGACATAGACGGATCACGGAGGATCACTTACATCAAGCCTAAGCTGCAGGAATATAATCACACTCTAACATGCCTTAAGAGCAATGGTTTGCAGTTGCATAGCCTTAACGTGAATATAGCCATCACCGCATCCCTCGGAAGCGAGTTCCACACGTTCGCCACAAGCAATGGGGAAAAAAAATTTTCTTTCTTTCAGTCTCAAGTGAACCTCTGTGCGACCAGTTTCATTGGGTGACCCTTGGTCACACTGTCCGAGCGGAGAAAAAAAAGACGACCGTAGTTCACATCGTACTGGTTTTGCAATAACGAGAATGTCAACGCCAGGTCACTCTTCAACGTACGTAGCTCAAGAGAATCCGCTCTCATGACCTTAAGTCTATCAGAATAGCGTAACTGTGATGGGCCCGGCATTCTTTTTGTGTGCGAACGCTGCGCCGAATCTACCAGATCAATATCTCTAATAAGATTTGGAGACCAGATCGGAGACGGATACACCAAGATGGTCTGACCAAAGCGTAGAAGACCATAAACAGAATCCTTTGATCTCCAGACGTGAAACAGCACGTTAGCGTGCAGTTTTCACTATGCTTCTGCAGTAGACTTCCGACTTTCGGTTGCTGTCACACCAAACCCTTTAGGTCTTTGACGCATTGGAAGTGCTCCAGTTTGCAACCAGCGATTTCTTAATTCAAACGCACGTTTTGGAACACGTGACATTTTCATTCGGCCTCCCAATCTGCCAAGTGCAAGACCAACACGATAATGCATCTAAGGCAACGGATAACAGTTCGTGGTCACGCGAATCAACCACAGCGTGGAATCTCAACATGGTTTCGCTTTTGTCTGATGATTGGTAACTAAACCACAGGGACTCGTGGTCTCTCACACGCCGCATTGATATAGAGTACTATACATTTAATGAAAGGGACGAAACCAGCTACAAGTCATATCATAGAACAATACGGTTTTTTAAATCACTGTTATAATCATTGGAACTCGCACTGAACGTTTTTACTGTTAAATTGTCTCACGTTCTAAGTCACTATTTGTACCACTCCACTAGGTTGTCCAGAGCGATCTGAGAAACTTTACAGTTTTTTGCAACCCCAGTCAACTTCCGGTAATGGCCGGTACTTTTACCTCGATGCTGAATTGCTTTTCAAATCTCTCTGGACAATGCAGTGGTACAAATAATGATTTCGAACGTGAGACATGTTATCAATAAAGACGTTAGCGCGAGTGCCAGTGATGACAGTGATGACAATAGCGCGTAAGTATAAAATGTAATAACGCTCAATACAGGTATGGATTGTTCTACGAAATGACTTCTGCTGGTTTCACCCCTTTCATTATATTATGTGTAGTATTCTGTATCCATGCTATGCACGAGCGACGATGAGTTCCTGTGAACTAAACAGTCGGAAATGAGAGTTGTGAAGCTATTAGGAATTTTGTCTTCAGGTAGAACCCCTTATTGTCACTGATTGATATGCCTGCACGAATTTAACCAAATTATTTCGTGGGCGTGCCAGCTTGCATTGTTGCCAAAGCAACAATACTTTCGCCATTGTACTGGAGTGATGCTGTTGCAAGATCGTGCTTGAATAGGCTTTTATGCTACCTTGGTGATCAATTTAACGATTTTCAGTACTGAATTTCTGGAGCCAGAGGTCAGAATTTTCGCGTTAAATAATTAGGGCAGTGCTGTGGGACGATTACCGTGGTACACATAAAATAACTGTGATGGTGTCTTGCTGTATAAAAAAAAAAATTTTAATCACCCACTCGAGTGATTTGGAGCAGGTAGGATAAATTTTAACCTACCCTTCCTTGTCCACGAATAAGAAACAAATAAATACTCCAAACAGAAATTGTAGTCAAAGTTACGGCGCACAAAATTCTAGCCTCTTTAGAGCGGATCGAGTGGTTGGTTAGCATACACCCCCGAAAGATACTTACGAAAGGCGTCAAAACCAAACAGGCAAAGATGTTTCTGCGACAATCGAGGCTTTAGTTTGTAGGGATAGACTAAGGCCCAAAGAGTACTTTTCCCCTTAGTTCCTTCAGAAGTTATTACGTATGTAGTACGTGCATCATTTCCTTTTAAATGGGATTTCAAAAAAAAAAAAATAGGCCTTTTCAGTAAGTGCATGGCGAGCTACGTTTGTGGGTATCTTGATGACAATGGTATTCTTTCACAATTTTTCTTTGGCAGTGAACGCTCGCCTTTCAGCGTTCACAAATAGAATGAAACTAATTTCTTACCGCACAAAATTAACATAATTCATCAGAAGTTTATAAATGGTTCCGTTAGGAACCTTTTATAAACTTCTGATTGCAATCACGTATAGTAAAATTGTCCCTGTCGCCTTCTGACGCTGTGGCTTAAACTTCCAGTATTAAGCGTCCCTGTCAGCGTGTGATGGAATACAATGATAGCAAGCCAGAATGGTGCACAAAAATACACAAAATACGATGTTTAAGGTCGGAAGACTATCCATTTTCAAGCTGCACACTTCACACAAAAAGCGAACGTCAAAACATAAATTACATTACAGGGGTTATCCAGTCAACAACAAGCATCAATAAAAGTAAAAAAAAAAACTGTAAAAAAGACCGAAATCGGGAAGACCGCCAATATATAGGGAACCTGACCATCCACTGCAGAAAGCAGAGTGGATGTCAGTTTAATGCAGTAGAATAGTCAGGTTCCCTATTGTCGGCCTTCCCGACATTTTTATTGATGGTTGTTGTTGGATGGATTACCCTTGTAGTTAATTTATGTTTTGAGGGTCGCTTTTTGCTTAAAATGTGCAGCTTGAAAATGGTAGTCTTCCGATCCGAAACGTCGCTTTTTGTGTGTATTTGTGCATTATTCTGGATTGCTATCATTTTATTACTGTATTGGTGCTTTTAACTTTGTGTGTGAGGGAATGCATGGGGAATTTTAATATTGCAAATTTTTTTTACCATATAAGAAACTTTAAAAGGCACGGTTTTCGTGTGATGGTGGCTCAGTCCGAAAATGTGTTATTTGATCGACGTAATTATGCTCTGATGCCGGATCGAGTATAGGCAATGCTTAAGTTTTTATTTGAGTGCAAACTGAAGGGCGGGCGAAGGAACGAGTTAATCAAGCGCGGGATTACGTGACCTTCAATTTTCACTTCCATTCTTCATATACTTCTGGTCAGCACCGGTAACGCTTACAAAATGCATTATCTATGTGGTGTTAGGCGGAAAATAGCCAAGGAAAGAAGGAAATGAAAGAAAGGGAACGGCAACAAGATGGTTATTTGTGCCATAATTTGACAAAAATGGTGCCTATATATAATTTAGTCAAACAATACAGAAATAGCCAAGGGTAGCAACGATTTAGCTAAGAGTGAAACTCTGTACAGTCAAGATTTACTGGGAATTATTGATTTCCGAATGTGAAGTGTTGTACAGGAGGCATCCCCTGACAGGGCAAAAAGTCGCTAGTGACATACGCAACACACGACTTTAATTTTTGGCCAAATAAGAACCTTTCGGCCTTTTTTCACCTTCTCGCCAACCCGCTCTGCTAGGCGCATCCATTTCTTAACAAACGTGGTGTCGAGTTGGTAAAGGCACTTATAGATAAAAAATTATAAAAAAATACCTGAGGCATGTCGGAACGAAGAAAACTAGCGAAACACAGATAGAAGTCATAGCGAGAAGTTCTCTAAAAATTGTGAAATTCTACTAGCCGACCGCTTGGGCGAGAAGGTTATCAAGGCCTTAGGTTATTATTTGGCCGACAATGATTTAGTGTTGGTGTTTGGGGTTCATCCTAACAAGTTGAATTTCTTGATTCGGTATGGCTAGCACAAGCAACACTTGTTGCTGGTGCCTCATATGTAATGCATAGTCTGTGCAGTTCAAGTTGTGTGCTGCATATGTCACTTGCGATTTTTTTTGGCCCTGTCAGGAATTACGGGGCGTTTACGCAACGACTCGCTATTGCATTCTCGCAGCTAGAAGCTAGAAATCATCTGAAATTCCAACATGGCGGCGGTTTTAGCCATGTCGACTCGCAATGAAAACACTGAATAGTGCGAGTTCGGAAGTGACGGGGAAAATTTCGTCAGGAGGAATTCTTTATCTTATTGTCACGGATTATAAGACTTAAAGCATTTAACTCAAACGAGGTCGGATTTAGCTAATCCAGATACCGTTGTTACCATGGCAACGACAACTTTTCCACTGAGATTAAATTCTAGCTGCGAGAATGCAAAGGCGAGTCGTTGCGTAAACCCGGCCTTACCACCTGTAAGTCAAGACTTAGGTTTTCCTACTCAAGTCTGAACTGCACAGACTATGCATTACATATGAGGCACCAGCATCAAGTGTTGGCTTGTGCTAGCCATACCGAGTCAAGAAATTCAACCTGTTAGGATGAACCCCAAACACCAACACTAAATCAATGTAGCTTTTATGCGGTAACAAACAATAGATTCTCTCCAGGAAGCGATTCCAACTTGTTAAGCAGTTGAGCACGCGCCCCATCTTGCAACGTGCGCTCAGCTTCTTGCTGTGATACCAGCTATCGGCCGAGTGCACCGCACTGCACGTAACAGCAAGGACACCGCAAGTGTTGGCTTGTGGTGTCCATTGTGTTCCATATAATAGCATCTTTCCTTTTATCTTTCCTTGGTGTAGTCATTATGACGCACATCAAACTTCTGGTTGTTCGTGGGGCATAGGACCCACTTTTTCTGACTCAGCTTTTGGATCAAAAAAATTGATCCCTTGTTTTACTTTTTTAAGCTAGGTTTTTCTTGCCGAGTGTTTACTCTGCAGGATAGTGTGCAAGCTGACAAGATTTGTGAGTTGTGGCCATTACTACCTTCCTAACCAAACCACTAAGCACCAGTCGCGTAAACCCTTTTTCCGCAGTTTTATTCTTAAGGGTGTTCATAAAGGGTCCAGCTTAAGTGTGTTCCATTCTCTTGAGGATTTGGGTATTTCATTTATTTAAATGCTAGCTGAAGGCTGTGCTACGCATGGGCGATGTTGAATGCACGGTTTGCAACACTTGATAACTCATGTGTATGTCCATGTTCGACCAAATTAAGTTTCTTAACATTTTTGCGCACACTGGCTAATAAACGCTGATTTTCGTGGGTTTCGCTCACTCAATCAGCGCATCCTGCGACTTAAATTACCCAACCCACCGCTAATACTCTCCCTACCCCCTTTCTATGATCACTTCTATTATATTCTTCTATGTTCATGTACATGCTGACAGAAATAAATGAGGCTCAACACGGTCTCGAAGCTGCCCCTTCGTGAAGCATGCCGTTCTGAAACGCTTCCCCCAATGCTTTTCTCATACGAGACGCGCGTTGCCGTTTCCTTAACTCATAAAAGTATTGCTTAAGAGTAGTAGTCTTGATTTACGCGCCGTCTTATTGTGGAGATATAATGGAGTTGTCAATCTGGCTTTTCTACGGTTTCAATTAAAAATTCTAACTTTAATAAACCGATAATTTATTCTCGCGTTGGCAGCCACATGTTTGTTTTGATCGTGTTAGTTTAGTTTGGCTTCCTTTTGCTTGACTGATTTTGCCAAGAATTCCTTGTCTCATCCTAAAATCAATATTATTGCTTGCTTCGTTCAATATTTTTGTAATTATTAATAATCCACCGGTCTCTGCGGATTAAAGAAAACAAATCAAACATCGGTGAAGGCATAACATAAAGTGAACTTTTCTTCTTTAGGGCTTTCAGCACGCTGTTGCGAGTTTAATTCTGTTATATATTAAACCATTACTGATGCTAAAGTACTTTAAAGGGTGAAATGAAGTGAGACCGTATAGGTGATGCAGATCTAATGAGTGCCAACTTGAACGGAAAGAAAGGTTGCCTTTTTTAAGGATTAGTGCATGAAGTCAGGCATGGGAAACGCGAGATGATAGTGTGCAAACATGTTGCGTCACCTACATGCTGATGGGTGAATTAGAAACACCACAAGTTCATCATATTACTGGTACGTTCAGGGTCACGATAACTAACGAACGGTACACTGCTGTTTATTGATGGTAGCAACAAAAGCAGTGAAATCCAAAATAGACAAGTGATTGGAAAGTGTTTCCTTATATGAATGTGTGTGCGTGTGAAAGACTGCCTATGGCCGTTTCCTTTCGATCGTGTTAGCACGGAGCAATTTACTCACTTCGTTCCGTGTTGGACCACTGCACTGTGACTGAGGTTGGCGCTAATGACCAAGTTGTCGACGCGCCATTAAGCCTCAGTCCCCCCCCCCCCCCCCGTTCCGTGTTAGCATACAGCAATATACTCCTTAGTTCCTGTTGCTTCCCATGAAAAGTAACACTCGCCAAGCGTTAAACGCACGAGGGCACGAGTTCGGCGGGAAAACTGGAAGAAAAGCGTGTTGCTATTGTGCTGGCTCGTTGGGACATGCAGCAACTTTTTTCTACATACACAAAACTTTCATGAAACCGAAACCTCGGCGTTCCAACACCGCATGGTTAAGACACACTACGACCTAAGGCGATATGTGGTAAACTGCCCCCCTGTCGGTGGCCATCTTGTTCCGGTTTCATAAAAGTTTTGTGCATGTGTGTAGAAAAAAGTTGTTGTGTGTTCCAATAAGCCGCCGTACGTTACGATCACGCAGCTTAAAAATGGCAAGGGAGAGCGAATTTCATGAAGGTAAATAGTGTTAGCTAACATTTGGCGTATTTCTGTTTGTAAAAATATACCATCAATTGTTTTGGTAATTTGCGACAGCGCAATGTTTATTTGCTGGCATCTTTGAACTCCAGTGTCGGCCATTTAAGCTACGATATCCAGCGCCATGTTGCCTGTGCTACTGCGGTCCTTGTTTATCAGTGAGCGCTATTTGCGCTAGTAATCCTTCTGTGACGCCGCGTTGCAACTGTAAAAGTTACTACCCTATGGTTTTAGAATGGCTTAGCAGTAGGACTTCGGCCGTTGGTCTCAAAGGTCGAGGGTTCAATTCCCGCCCAAAAGGCAACGGAAATAGGTTTGTATTGGTGTGAACTTTTCACTTTTATAGCCGATTTGGCTTTCCGGCCGTCAATTGTTTTGTTGAAAAAGTAAATGGAAATTAGCTTGTCATTATCTGGTTAGGCCGCTAAAAGTTAATTAAGTGGGTCTCAGGAGCGCAAGCATGGGTATTTTCTTGGCGCATGCAACGTTTTTTATGACATTGTCTAAAAAAAATGGGATCATGACGCTCAGCCCATTCACCAAACAACTCCTGGAGTCGATGACAACATCAACGCTTTGCTGTATTCACATGATCGCCTCAAAACGAATGTAAGAGCCATTCAAAGGCATGTCACAACTAAAAACTTGCATCTAAAGAGTGTCTTTTATCAATTGTGCACGCTGATCCTAGCAGAAAAACATAGTTATTGCACACAGATATTGTAAACAAAATATAAGCTGATGTGTTTGTTTTTTTTGGTAAAAAAAAAAAATAGTCATCGCCCGCATCGCAAAATCACGAAAATAGTTTTAAAAAAACACCGTCCGCCCCGCTTCTATTTTTTTTTAGTGTCTCTCCTTAGAACCACTTTATAATTATTCTGATTTGCCTTAAAGAAGGGTCAAAGGGGTTTAACGAGCGTTAACCACTCCTGGTCATCTGTCCGAAGCCCTAAGGCCCTATGTAGGCCCTATGTAAGCCTTAAAGAAGGGGAATAAGACGCTAACAATGTAGAAGCCAAACAATGCTTACAATACTTATTTCTGTTACGAGACTAAAATGACGACGCCGCTAACAATGTAGAAGCCTAACAATTAAGAAATCAAAAGCTTCAATAACGGTAACTTTTAGAGCCGAATTGAGTAATTTCAAAGTTGGTTGAGTAACAATCACTGCCTGGGCGATCGTAGTTGCGGGCTTATCGCGTTGGTATGAAGACAGTGTAACAGGCAACGTAGCTACACTGAGAAGTGCTATTTACTTTTTAAGAAGACCAAATACCCCGGAAACCCAGGAGAGGGGTTGGACAAATCACCCAATGAGAAAGTTCCGGGAGGGCGGGGGGAGGGGCAAGGGCAGGGGGACAGGTGGAAGGGCAAGGGGTGCGGGGGAACAGGGGAGCGTCCGGGGCTTTTTATGCTATGCTGCTCAGTGTACTATTTCGCTGGCGCAGGCGCAGATCATTAGCCCCAAATTACCGCCGACGCCCGGGAAAAGGGTGCAAACCACACAGTGGGGGCGTGGGTGGGGGAGGGTTGCGGGGGAACAGGAGGACGTTTTCAATTCATTCTGCTCAGTATAGTATTCCGCTCGCACAAGCGTAGGTACAGCTAGTTATTAATTAAAACTTGCGCGGTTTAAGACTAAGAAACCCGCTGTCACACCATTTGTTTCAGTAAAACGCTATTCTTTTTTTTTTACCTCCCAAGTTTGTCCAGTGCCCCTTGCAGCTAGCCTCATTACTGGTTCCAGCATAGCGTTACATATAATAATATAGCTTTATTACCGCTGCTCTGTACGCGCAATTCTGTGCTTCCGATTATGTAATACTCAAAACAATTATGCTTTGAAAAAAAGGTACATTAAGATGAAAATTTTGCGTCACCGGGCTTATTTGTTTGCTTCCTAAGGCTGAAAAAAAAATTAAAAATAAATAAAATGCTTATACATAGATTGGAAGACTTGAGTTTCTTCACTTAACCTAATTCATGCTGTGCTTTCGGTAAACAAGCTCCTTCTTTTAATAATTACCCAATGCAGCATTCGTTAATTTTAATGGGAGCCAAGATTTTATCGCTAATGAACATTGCCCTTGGCACGAAACCTATCAAATCGTGCACTTTACTAACCTACTGCAAGTTTGTTTCTTATTTTTTAAGACAGTTAATTACTATGTATTGACTCTTCCCATCATAATCACAATTAATACGTTTCTCAGACGGCCTTCGTTTGGAGCTCTTTTTCACATTTTCCTGTTACGTTTTTCGTATTTCTATGTACAAAAACAGCGACAATAACATCATACTGGTGACGAATCGAACATCTGGAGCCGGTCATTGAGCTAGCTGCAAGGGCCACTGAATACACATGGACGTAACAAAACGGCATATTTATTCAAGCCCATGCTGTGAGAACGGCTTTCTCAGGCCTAAAAAAACATTGTTTTGTCCAATCCCTTACGCTTGGAAACATATATTCAGGTTATAAATCGGGGGAAAAAGATTCCACTTGCTGAAAATTGCAACAGCTGCCAACAAATTCAAAACATGAGTTTTTTTTACCTCCAAGAAAACCCATTCGAACAGAATTTACTTGACGAACTACGATAACGATTTCACCTCCGCGTATGTCCCTTGCAGCTAGCACACCGACCGGCTCGAGGTGCCAGTGTGCCTCGTCGCTAGTGTGGCGTTATTGTCGTTGCCATATTCCCTTTACATTAAAATAAGTTAACGTGAAAATATCAGTAACTTTTAGGAAAAACAAAACCTGTTGAAAACTTTAAGAAAAGAATGGAATGAAAAAGGAAAATGCTCCTGAAACGCTTGTGGGTCATTCCACCACGTGTTTAATTAGTTGGTTGGTACCTGGGATGGACTGATCTCTTTAAACAACTTTTTTCGTAGATGTTTGATGACTTTCTTACAAATAATCTCGGTAACATCAGTAGGCAAACACCCACCTCCCCCCCCCCCCCCCCACCCATTAATGAACCAGCATAATGTGTTAAAAAAGGTGTTCGTTTGACTAGCTGTCAGTCTCAGTAGAAACACCTCTTGAGTTGTAAATACCCCACAACAACATAAAAGCAGTAACAGAATTTAATTTTCGGCCGATTTTCTCAGGCTTTGGTCACAATAGAATAGATGAAACACATAGATGGCGGATCGCTGGAGAGCTAGTTCATGTTGTAGCTCCCGTTTTTATGTTTTTCGTCTACTTATTGTGACCAAAACCTGAAACAATTGGTCGAAAATTGAAATCCGGTGCTACTTTTACGTTGTTGTAGGGTATTTGCCTGTTAGGGGGTGTGTATTTTAACTGAGCTCATCACCCCTCATAGATGCCTATCCTCCTGCGGAATTTGGAAGTTTCAAACAGTCATTACGAAGGTTCTTTCTCATTACGTCCGTATACTTTCCTTAACTTCATATCAGAACCACTAGCGCTCTCCGTGTGACGTCACAACATGTCAGCTTGCTTACTGGGCGTATAAATTGCGTGCAAAAACATAGAAACACTGTTGGAGTGTGTCACCTGGAATTGTTCTGAGATAAACCTGGAAAACTGGAAACTTCAAGGAAACTGGGGGATCTTTGAACCGTGATTTCCAAATCCTGACAACAATCATGGTGATAAAGTTTCACTTTATCTTAGTACAGTACTTCGACCATCACTCATGACTACTTAAGCACTTCCGTTTGCTTCGTTTCTAATGACCCCCACATCGTAATGAATACTTACGTTACTTCTGTCACAGCTGTGAGAGCGCGATGCTTTTTGAAGGAAAGTGTGAATGTAATAAACTGTGGGATGTGTTTTTACAATGGAAAACTTCTGCGTTGCATAATTCGAAGTGGATTCGTTGCAATGGATCAACTAATACTAAAGGAATTAAGCCTCACGGTTGAATTTAGTGTAGAACACTAAGAAAACTGGATACACGTTTGGTTAATACGGTGAGTCTTTTAAAATCCAGAAATGTTTGACATTGCGCCGTATTAAACATGATTAGCGAATCCAATGCTGTTGGACCTGCTCCCTTTTTTTAATTGCTATCTATTGATAATAATATACAATTTATTGTGACCCTAACACAAAAGGATAAAGAAGGGATTGGTTGTATCCACTTATACTTTACCTAATTACAAACTAATAAAAAACAATATCAAATGTAACAAAGCCAATAATCCCTTTGTCCTAAATACGTATAAAATGCCATTAAATTTTTTTTTTTACGTATTTGGTCATATCAACGCCCTTCAGCCTAGATTTGAAGGTTGCTAATGTAGATGCCTGGGCAACATGCGCACGGAGTGTATTCCACGGACCAACAATCCGATTTGAGAAAAAGAACTTAAAACAATCTCGCTTATTTTGTTTAACGACAAGTTTAAATCGGTGAACCCTGGTGTATTCACTTTCTCTTTTTTGGAAGAAATGTTACTGCTAATGTTTGTAAGGCCATGCAGAATTGAGTATGTTAAGTTTAGATCCAGTCGTAGCCTTCTAATTTCAAGAGAGTCAAGATTTAAGATTTTTAAGCGCTCTGTATAGGTTTTATACTTAAGACCCGGCAAATATTTTGTGACTCTCCTCACAAATATTCTCCTCTAGTTATATCTTACTAGATGTGATTGGTATTACAAATCGCTTAAGCGTATAAAATACGGCTGAAAGCCTGAAAAAATTAATGCTCTAGAGGAACAGATACGAGAAAGAAATGTAATCCATCAGCCATGTGAGCCATAAGTGTAAAAGAATCATCAGGAGTCTAAAAATCAAGCTGGACCTTCGTTTACACGTATTACTGCGACACTTATGGTTTACATGTCTTTTTTTTTTGTATTCTTTTAATACTAATATCTTATTTATTTTTCTTGAAGATATTTCGGGTAAATTAAAGAAATTTAAGTTTGATATGAGAGAATTGAGAAGAACGCTTTTTGAGATACGTCAGTCACATTAAAATAGCATTCAAAATGCCCTGGTCTTTGTTAATATGTATGTTTTAACGGATTGAATTGACAAAGTAAGAAGCTTTCCCATTGTTACTTTCTTTGGGAGCTTTGGGAAGAAGAAGAAGAAGAAGAAGAAGAGTTGAAAATCGGTTTATTGGTTCGATCTCTAGGTAAAAGCTAAATTTCCCCAACAATAAGAACAGCAGCAGCAAGAATATTCTAGTTGCATTAAAATAGCGTTCAAAAGGCCCTAGGACAGGTTCACACCTACGTTTTAAACTATATAGTTGAAAATCGGTTCATTGGTTCAACGTACAGGTGAGGGCAAAATGTCCTCAACAACAACAACAAGAACATTCTAGTCACATTAAAATAGCGTTCAAAAGGCTCTATTCCTTGTTTATACCTACGTTTTAAGCAATAAAAGCTGAAAATCGGTTCCTTGGTTCGATCTCCATGTCAGTTGTTTCACAATTGTTGTTTCAACAACAATAACAACAACAAGAAATGGCAATGCTGTGGAGGCCAAATGCTGCGATTGTTGTCATTAACATTTTTTATGAAGTGAAATAGTGGTAACAGGACCCCAAATTCCGAATTTCGGTCTTGGTCTATATCGATTCCAGGAAAACTACAGGGTTTCAAAGTTTGATGTTTACATGAAAGTTCATCCTGAGGCTTACGTAACGAGCACTTTCGCGGTCCTTGATTTTAATTTATTTATGAGTGAAATATGTTGTGGATTTGATATGCACAGGGATTTGTTGACGATGTGTTTGTAACTCAAACATGAACAAACTTTCTATGGTTTTGTGAACTAATGTGATTATACCTTTAAATCGTTTTAGTCTGTGTAAATAAGGTACTTAAGTTACAAAACAAAGTAAATAACCATTACGACTCCTCATCTCCCCCCCCCCCCCCGGTAACAATTACTTCTCAAGCCGATTCCTGACTTGATTTTAGTTTATAGTAGCAATTTTTCGGAAAGTATAAAGTTTTAATGATTTCTTTAATAATAAATTTCTGAATTCAGTGTGGTAACTGACAAAGACAAATACGAAAATAAGGAGAATAATTCGGTCAGAAAATATTTAAATTGTATAAATGAGAAAACCAACTATTATTCATGACTAAAGTCTAATATTCTGTGTGGAATATGTGGAATAAGAGTATGGCTGGGCAGAGATATAATTTGTAGATTACAAAAGGTTAACAATAAGCTAATGAAAATTCTTGTTTGGAAACAGAGTTACAAGTCTTTAATTAAAATTAAAGAATCCGAGTTTCAGGTAAAAGCTAACTATTTGATACCAAATGACTACAAGTCGATCTCGAAATTGATAGCTCGATACGATGGAAATGCCTATTTATTTCATGGATGCGAAATTTCAGAGTCGAGTTTAACTGTTTGCGACAACTGTTGCATCAGATACACGAACAACATTACTTGAAACAATTTTAACAACGCCGTAGTGTATCCGCGTTTACTGGTGAAGATCATACCAATGATTCGTATACATTTCACTAGCGGCTTCTTCAACGGGACGAGGTGGTGAAAAGGACTTGTTGCCATAGGGTAAGTGCTAGCTTTCGTGTGTGACAGGGTGTTGTAATGTTCGCCTGAACATAGGCAAATATGTGAAACGTAATATAATGCACGCCCGTTTATCGTAAACAACATTTAAAATATTTAAAATATTTATTTTTTATTTCACTAGCAGCTACTTCCGCGGTATTAATACGAACATTGCAACCCCACTGGAAAGAACCTCATCTTAGAAAGGGGTCAGGATGCTCTTGGTTAGGGGGGGGGGGGATGAGGCTTAATGGCGCGTCTTGGTTAGGCCGAGTTGGAGTGGAATACCTACTTCAGGAGAGTTTTAGCTGGTTAGGCTCTATATCTCCCAACGTGAAGCCTAAAGAAGCTGCACGGTCATTTATACTAAGAGCTCATGCTAACTCTCTCCACAGGTCAAATTTTAGGGATGTTTTAAAACTCAGTGGCTTGCGAGTCGCTTAAAAGCGGCGCACGCTTTTCCGTTTTTTTAATTCAAGCCGCTTGCTGCTGAGAAACTTTTCCGTCAGCGGCTGGCGAGCCAAGTAAGCAAAGAAAAAGGGTGCTGAGTTGGCTGAGCTTACCAGCCGATATGGGGGTACGATGTGCTCATGTGCCACTGCCGCGAAGCAACAATCGCCAACAATCATTATGAACGCGATAAATCTTCATGATACTTGCAGTACGATGTTGATAGCTGCAAACAGTTCAGCAGCTTAGTCTTACTCTCATTATCTTGAACGCTACTAATAATACGATAAAACAGAGAAAAGAGTTCTAATAAGTAATAGTTATTGTCCTCTTATTGCAACAATGAACGTTGATAACCTGTTTTAGAAGCGGTCAAGGAAGCAACAATAATCCCGAGGGTGCAACAATAATCCCGAGGCAGGGCCCCCACAACAGGGGGATCAGGTGGACCCACTGTACCCCACCAAACCACCGCTGCAGAGCTTTTGGCTCTTGGTTTGGCGGTGGAATGGATCCTTGACCTTCAGGGCACGCATTTCATTGTCTTTAGTGATTCCATGAGTGCCCTAGAGTCCTTGGCGAATTACAATCCTCGGAACCCCTTGACACAACGTGTCCAAGCTTTGCTTTCCCGCTTGCCTGGCCAGCGGAAAACCGTGCTTTTCTGCTGGATCCCGGGCCATGTTGGGATAGCAGGGAATGAACAAGCTGATTCTGCTGCGAAAGGGGCCCTTTCTGGCCCGCTCGGTAGGGATCTCAGCCTTGTTCCCTCAGATGCCTTTCCAACTCTGCGTCTGAGGTTACACGCTTTTTGGCAAACCTTGTGGGACAGACAGGACGGTAATAAGTTACGGGCCATTAAAGGCACTGTCGAGGAATGGCACTCGGCGTGTCGCCGCAGTCGCCGTGAGGAGGTTGTGTTGGCCCGTTTGCGAATTGGTCACACCCGACTTACTAACTGTTTCCTTTTGCGGGGGGTTGACCCTCCTGAATGTTCTTGGTGTCGACGGCCACTTACGGTCCGGCACCTACTTGTTGATTGTCGCCATCTTGATAGTGTTCGTCGTCGGTTCCATCTTCCTCATGACATTGCGCGTCAGTTGGGCGATAAGTCTGTCCTCCTGTCCGGTGTTTTTCAATTTTTGCAGGAGGTACAGATGTATGACAAGATTTAGATTAGGGGTTTGAATAACATCTCTGTAATGTGTGGTGCAGTGGCAACCCGGACCACTGCACTGTGACTGAGGTTGGTGCTAATGACCAAGTTGTCGACGCGCCATTAAGCCTCAATCCCCCCCCCCCCCACTGTACCCGGGCCCGGTCACTCAAGGGGCCCGCACGGCCTGAAAATTCTTTTCGCAATTGTGAGTTTTGATGACTATGAGTAATGTACTCGATTTGTGCATATTGTGAACTTTTTTAATACTCATAACAAACATCAACTCCAATCTAACGGCGACGAGCACGGAGCAGAAGCACTGTAGTGCAAGCCTGTCAGCTTGTTATAATCCGTACGAGATTTGTAAACTGGGCGTGGCTAAAAAAAAATATCGATTGTCCACTCCAGTACAGCACCACGACTAGCATCATGGGTAAAAAAAACCGCCAGTACAGCAGTCATAAAATGGCGTCTATTAACGCCTTCTTCAATCGGGAAAAGAGGTAAAATGATTCACAGCCAACTAGGGAAATTATTTGGAATGTGATCTGCGAAGCAAGGAACCAACAAAGAGCAAGAACGCCGTTTCCCAAGAAACGTCAGATGCAACAAAGGTTTCTTTCAGTTGTGTTTTCAAATAGTTAACGAAGGCGCGCAACTACCCGCCGAAACAAGTGCCACACCAGCCGCAGCAGACACTACAGTTCCGCGGTTCATAACGGCAGCGAAATAACGGCCAAAGGCGCCAACGGAACAAGCTTGGACGACTTTCAACTGTCAGCTGCTCGTGCAGCAATAACTGAAATTCACCGAGAAGGTAATTATCCAAATCTTGATAATGTTTTGGCCAAGTTCAAATCGAAGATTGGATTTAAAGATGGGAGAACTTCCGTGGCATTTAACCGTGAAAAAGAAACTTGGGATGAAATACGGAAAATGCAACAATAGAAATTTTAAATAAAAGCGTCCAGAAATTGTTGCCCAGCGTCGCCGATTTTTACGTCAGGTACGACATTTAAGAAGTAATCCGTCTCATTTACAGTATTTATTTATTTGAATGAAACTTGGGTGAATGAGCGTCACGGGCGCGAACGCCAATGGCAGCTATAGAAAAGGCGCACCGGACTCGCAGCTGACAGCGCAAATCACGGCTTGGTTGATCGCCTTATTCCGATCGGAAAGGGCCGAAGACTCATTTTGCTACACACCGGCAGCCAGGATGGTTTTGTTAAAGGCGGCATGCTTCTTTTCCGAACTGGATTTTTTCCCCCACTTTCTGCAACCCCCTAGCTTGACTGTGAACAAACAGCTCTTCTCAGAGTTATACAAACGGTTGTTTTCACAACCACCAAAAATGAAAAGATCTGAAATTTGTACTGTTTCACAAATAAATTGTTCACAACAGTAGAACACACTTCCTTCCTTAACTTTTTTTTTTTAGCTCCACAATGAATTACAACTTAAAACCTAAGTGTTTTTTTATATTTATTACTGTCTGACCCAAAATAGAAGAAGGGTGGGGAGGGGGGAGAAGAAATACCCAAAAGGCGGTGGCGAATGTTTTAAAGAAAAAAGTAAATAAATACATTTTTCCAAAGATTTTATGCCCCACAGCACGATATTAGGGGGGGGGGGAAGCCCGTTTATTCCACCATCCTTATTTACTCCACTGCTGAAATGGCCTGAGTCGAAATTATGACAGTGTAAGTAGAAAGAAAACAGGCTAAAATGAGATTCGGTAAGAAAAAAAGTATTTTCTCTTTTTTGAATTCAGCCTGAAATTTATCTTATATTTTCCAAATATTTTTTTATTTGTTTTCGATTCCCTGGTTCCCTATTGATGGAGAAGGGCCTGTAAATAAAAATAATTTTAAAAAGTCGACATTAAAAAAATTGGCATCAAATAGGCTAACAAAACCACAGGCGCACAGACAAGCCTTGGTGCGGTCTATAGATAGCCACAAGGCACACCGACTCCGGGAAAAAGTGCGCGACAATCAAGCTGCTCGCGAGCCACGCCCAGTTTACAAATCGCGTACGGAGTATAGGCAGGGAAGCCTTCAAACGTCAGAGCAGCCTGGATTAATGAATGACCTGACCCGTTAAGCACAATTGTGGCGACGAATATTATAACATACTGTAACCGTTTTACGATTTCAGTCGGGGGAGGAGGCCCGCTGTTGTAGTTAGTTCCAGGCTCCTAACTTTGATGTGGGGGCCCTGTCCCGAGTAGGGAAGCCTGGAATTAAAATTAGTGTTACCGTCGAGACAAGAAAATCCGTTTGAAATACCAAACTGAAACTCCCGAATTTTGGGGCGAATTTTCGAACATATTTATTTTTTTTCACATGAACTCCATTAGTTCAAACGAAGTAAAATTGTAGTTGAATGTGAGCTAAATTAGTTTCTGCGCTTCCGAATCGAATTAAAAAAAAACAAGGGAAAATAGATGTTCGGCTATAACCGAGGTGGCTGAAATAATGGGCAAGGTACGAGTCAGTTTTGCCAGTATGGGAAAATTAATACCATTCAAATGCCACCAATCTTGACCTTGAGACGGCCTTCCAGATACAAAACAAAACTAAAAAAACGTATAAGTTGTTGCGGGTATTCCTTTTATAGCAACATTGCAAAGAAATAAAATAATCGAGCAATGTCGAGAAAGTCGAGGCGAAACGAGAGAGTCGAGACCGACAATAGACGTGAAGTCACGAGAATTTAAAATTATAGGCGAACTAGACGACAAAACTCGGCGGCAAAACTAATCAAAAGTTCATTAGTTCAAAAGTTAATTACAAGTTTTTTGCATCCACGAAATAAATAGGCATTTCCGTCGTATCGGGCTGCCAATTTCGAGATCAACTGATAGTCGTTTGGTTTCAAACAGTTAGCCCGTAGGTGCACACGACTTCTTTTAGAAATATTATTACTCGTGAGCGAATGAAGGTTTGGTGTCAAAGGTGCCTCCAGACCAGTTATGAACCCACAACTAAATGCACTTGAATTTAATTTTCGATACGATCGTTTGTGTCTTGTTCACAAACGCTTATTTCCAATATGGTGGCACACCAGTAGTAGCACTGACTGGCAGTGTCTCATTTGTTTTTATTCATTTTTATGTAGTTTATTATGAACAAGATGCAAACGATCGTGTCGAAAATTAAATTCAAGTGCATTTGTCAGTGGTTGTGAGTTTCGTCTGCTGGCACCTTTGACTCCAAACGGATTCTGTAACTTTAATTGTTCATTAGCTTATTTTTAACCGTCTTAGTTTTGTTCATTAACAAACACAACCTCAGCTAGCCGACGATAGCATATTTCCGAGCGAGCCCAAGCATTGTCAATTTTCAGTCAACACACTTAACCTTTCCATCTCTTCTGACATGCCATTAAGAGTGACGAACTCCTTACCCACCCACCTCCCACCATCGATTTGGCGTAAACACCTTTTGCCGGAATTTTGATGTCTATAATTTTCTGTCTTGAAATCGATAATTCCGTCACTGCTCACTTCGCCTCATTATTCGATTTTGAAATTCTGTGTCTAGCTTTCCAGTGGTATTAAACTTGGTAGCACTGCTGGCGCTGCTTAAGTTTGTAGCCTTGACGGATGAAGGGAACACACAATTCTGAACAGTTCAGCATGCTCATTCGTGAACAGTATTTAGCTAAGCCTTTTCGCATTAACAGACGATATTTTAATTAATTTTTTAGTCCCACGAGACTTAGTCGGTTACGAGATCCGGCCTGGAGTTCACTTGGCTGGAATCCGACCACTCTAACCACTAGGGTGTGCTTGTTTGCTCCCCCTACCCCCCCCCCCCAACAATATTCGCGGTGCGTCCTGTCCCTGTATGCTACGATGTGTGTATTTCGGTATAGTTTTATAGCTTTATTTAAAAGCTGTAGGGCCCGGTGCCATGTGCTCTATCTTTGCTAAACTTAACGTAAACAAAAACAAATCAAATCCATACATATTGCCGATAAATGTTACAAATTTCACATGAGACATCACATGAGAGAACCCATTGGAGTACAGATGGGGGTACAGATTGGTTGGACAATGCAATGGGAAACAAACGAGTGATGCCAGAACAATCCAAACCGACATCCCTGACACACGACAAAAGGTAACAATCGCTCGCAGTTGCGAGAAACACACGGTGGAGTATGGTGGAGTCTCTAGAATCAGTCACAGAACGTCCTTGTAGGCAAAATTTGCCAGCAGCTTCGCCGCAGCACGGACAGCTGGGGACACTCAGACAAATGATGCGCTACTGTCTCATCCACCGCACACACAAGCAGACCGGCGACTCAGACAACCTCAATCTAGAGGCATGGGCACGCAGGTGCGAGTCGCCAGTTTGAGCCTGGACAACAGCCCTGCAACACTGCTTGACAGCACTGCCCAGGAAGCCTAGACAAGCTGTGGGTGGGGTGAATGACATAGAGAGCACGCCCAGTTACTCCCATTTCTGGTCCCAGCGACTTCGTGACCAGGCAGCAGGTGCCATTTAGGTATTATTGCATGCTTCACAATGGTAATGAATGCATTGGTGTTCTTTGGCTTGTATCTGAATGAAGGAAGGCTTGGGCTGGTTGCAAAGTTTTGTAAATATTTGTGTAAATTCACGATAATTCTATAGCTTAGCTAATGACTGGGGCATAGGAATGTAATTATATTTGTTGTTCAGAGGCTCATTTAACCGTGGATCCTTGATTAAGCTATAAATGAATATCTTTTTCTAGAATTTCTAGTTTTACACTTACACAGCGTTGTACAAGGTTACGCACCGATAATAAAGTTTGAAAAGTTTGCCGTCAAAAGTGGACAATTATTCTATTTTTCCGCACATCATGACTTCGCCAATTACCTGGTTTGCCTTCTATCACCTCCACTTAATCGACCCACATTAGCCTCTGAAGTGAGGGTTTCTCCTATATAAACTGGGAACTTAACATTGTCAGCGACTGGACGAAACTTATTTGTTACATTCAACGATGTTCGACACAACCGACTCAGCACTTCTCACAGGTTGGAAGGCAGTGGGGGGGGAGGGGGGGTGGCTGCTGGCAACATGATGTATTCAGAGGAGCACGTGGACTATCAGCCTTCCTGCTGAATAACTCTAAACTTCGACTTATTTCAGTAAAAAAATTACTACACTGTAAATTATGTAATAGTTATTGGTTAGAAACTATTGGTTATAACCTATAACTGATTTATATCACGGTTGGGACGTCCAGCTAACTCGTATTTAATTAAAATGTGTTTGTGTTTTGTGAAAATTGCTTCAGGAAAGCTATGATCAATCAGTACCTCGATACGAATAAGGTTTATACCATTTTAGTTTGTGGAGGGGGAAGTGTGTGATAGACGGACGAGTTCTTTCGCTCAAACTTTGTGGAGGGAGGGTTGGAGTTAGACAGTTTAAGCGTCGGTTTTTGCTGAGTTTACGTTGGAAGCTCGCTCGTGTTTATCGAAGCGTTTATCGTGTTTGGAGTGAATAATTCGATATGTGACACAGCACGGATAACTTGTCATTGCTGGGACAGTCTGGAAAGGTATGTAATTCATTTTGTGCGTTTGTAGTTTGAGAATTGTTTAAAAAGTACGGTAATAGGGTATTGGTATGATTGATGGTCATTCCATTTTAGTTTGTGGAGGGAGGGGGTGGGGGAGTTAACGCTGAGTGAATAAGCTTAGTTATGTGCCAGACATGTGAGAGTTTGCAAGGATGGTACTTCTTTCATTTTAAGTAATTCGTTTTGTACGTTTTTATTGCGTAACGTTTTTTTCTGCACGTTGTATTTGGTTGTTGGTGTGGGTGTTCCCGGTTGCGTAATCCGTAAGTGTCAAAAGTGTGGATTATAGGCAAAAGTATGGGTTATCGGCAAAAGTGTGGGGTAACTTGATAACCCACGATGACGCTCACTTCCGGTGTTGGTTAACGGGATTTAACCTACAGAAATTTAGCGTGGCATTGAGTTAGCGTGACGTCACAGCCGTGGTATAAACAACAGTAAAAGAAAACACAACAACGCAAAGCATTATCAGTCATTTTTCATTCTCTTTGAACATCTGTAACGAATCCAATTATGGCTTATTTCCCTCTCGTTCCACCGCAGGTCCAAGTGAAAGCAAACAAAGATGGGCGTGAGGTTTGCATTCATCCATATTAATATGGAATTGGATGCGTGCCAAGCAGGAAGCAAACAGGGTTCCTTCAACTCGATGACGGCAAACTGTGATAATAGCATTTTTCTGGCGAAGAAACATCGATCATCCAAAGACAGGAAAATGAATGATGACTCCGCATACAAAATAAAGGCGAACAATCTACAGAGTATTACCGAACACTAACAATTCAATAACGAAAACTGATAACGAAAACTTCTCTAAATTTTTGAGGTTTGACGCACTCTCAGCCAAAGCCAAGGGATGAGAAGAAGAGAAAGACAATTTTGCTAGATAATTCTAATCGGAAATTCCTAGAATCCTTTACATGCTACAGTCGACATGAACACAAGGCACACAGGGCCCCCTTCTTTTCCATAAAATGTGGGGTGGGTGGGGTCAGGCTCGAATTCGGGACTTTTGGTATGTGGGAGCTGCTAATATACTGGAAACGTTTTGCATAAATTCGTGTGAAAGACATCAAAACGAAAGAATACAAATTTAAATAACTTAAAAAAGCTGTGTAACCTCTTGGCGACCTATATGCACACTTGACAAGAATGATAAAATTAAGTCCAACGACGAATACTGAGGATTCCATCGACACCCGAGCACACCAAGTACACAGCTTGTACGTCCAAGGCTTCCTAATATCTTGTATACGCGTAACCATCGTTTCGGTGCAGAATGGGAGAGATGTCATCCAAAATGTTCAAAAACTGCCACTAGGTGCTCTGAAAGCACACCAATCATAGTGCTGACTTATGTTAGGATGGAACATTTGTCGACTTCAGTTATGAAGTTATAGAAAATAACTCAACAAATACAAGAATAATATTTAAAAAATTGGCTTTGTTTGTGTCTTCTTTTAATTTTATTAGTGTCTGCCATTGTAGAGTTGTTTGTTGTTGTATATTAAAGGTCATCCATTGAGTGGAGCTATAGGTTTAAATATCTGTGTGATGTCTGTAGTGAGTGACGTTTCATCATTGTTTATCCCATTGTCAAGCAAAAAAACATTTTATTCAGCATAAGCAAAAAATAGAGTAAGATAAACGTAAATGGTTTCCCACGTCAAAGAACGAGCCAACCAGAGCAGTACCAAGTTTAAAAAGTGAAGCCCTGTCATGTCTGTAGTACAACGGCTATAGATAGTGCCTGATGACTAAGTATCTTGAAGCATGACTAATATCTTTAACCCTGGTACCTCATTCTTATCCCCATCTGCTTGTATCATGCATGGTATTCAACTGAATCGAAACGAACCCAATGTGACAAACTAATTAGTAATACGGGCAGACATTAGATGGTGCGGCCATTGAATGCAGTGACTATTTTAATTTTAAACATATACATAGAGACACATAGTGTGGTCAGAATTAAAGCCGAGTATAATATCGATCCGTAAGACCGTACCAAAACTGAATGTGTATCTTTACTTCTTATGAAACTAAATGTGAAACCGAAACTGACCTGAGACCGATGACCGTCGGTTTTGGGTCTCCAAACCGGAAATGCCAACCTTACCGGAGGACCTCCATTAAATAATGGTACGGTTCACTTTCTGATTTAGTCTTTACATCGTGGTATGGTACATTTTATTACTACTAAAAAGAAGGCACCTTGGGAATAGTACGAAGAAGCACCTCCATACTTTTCTGAAAGATAGGGGCACTAGCTTGGCCTAACGGAGCCCGCTGCCGCTCAAACAGGCCTCTACAGGGTGAAAATTGTGAGGTATGGCTTAACAGGCCCTCAGCTCCAAGCAATGGAGAGTACTGACCGACTCTGGGTTAACTGTACCGGAATAATCTCTAACTATGCGTACATGCCATTTGGGCTTATGAACGTACCCACGAGCGAGAGTTAACGGGTTTCAAAATACCCTCCCTTACCAAGGAAACTCAACCTTACCCCTTAAAGCAAGAGGTACAGCTCAAGCCTTCATAAATCTTGGTTTAGCAACAGACTTCATTTTGATCTCCGCCTTAAAATCTTTAAAAGTGCCCAATTCCCACTAACAGTTTTGGGAACTTAGCAAAATTTCCTCGTCACAAACCAAATTGCCATTAGTCGTTACATCTTCCCCTTCATCGATAGAGACACTATAGAAACTTTTGCAGTTCGAGATTCAACTTCGAGATCCAGCTCTCACCGAAAAGAGACAGCCTGGTGCAACAACAGCATTCAAATACTCAAGAGCGATCATTTAAAGCACTGTTAAACACTTAACGCCCTGTGCTTAGTAGTGCCATTATAACGCTCTGTCCTGGACAAAATCGACCATTTTTGAAAATTCACCCCCCAAAAAAACTAATTGCATAAATGTGTGCAATTTATTTTTAAAAACAATCCTTATAGTTTTATGTTTAATGAAATCATAATTAGATTTACGTGGGTGTTGTTTGGAATATTCTATTTAAGGATATGCTTTACACATTTTTCGAGAAAATAAAAAGTTTCGAATGACGCCATCTTTGTTACGGAATCAGCCATCGCGTTGCTGTCATCTTTATTCGCATTCCAGTTACATTATTTGCCACTAGAAGCCACCACCAATGAATGAGGCTTGGCCTTGACAGCTTCAGCTACGATTCAGTGCCATCCCCAGCCCCGTAGTACTGTATAGGGATGATTTTACACATGGAGTACAACATTGCCCGTATTACTACGAGCACAGGAATCCACGTGATTTTCGCATGCCCGTAGTTCTACGGGCTTAGGGCTTCAAGTGTTTTAACTTTAAAATTCCTAGAGGTTTGATAACCTAACCCAACCACGATTTTTGAATTATCAATATAGGCTTTAATTCCAGATTATTAAAGTACTTTGTGTATCAGTCTTTAGGAATTACCATCATATCACAACTTGTATCCAGTTCAAGTGTAAGTTTATGACCATTCATTTTGAATTAAACAGTTCATTTGCTGGATCTGCTAACTGACGAAACCGCCAAATTATTGTTAGCAAATTCCAGAACAGAGTCTGACTGTGAGTTTAAGAGTCAGAATTTTCAGACTTGTTATCGTTTTTTAGTGCCTTTTAGATTGCTTAAAATTCTCTTTCCTGTGCTGACCTGTTAGCCTTTTTTGGTTTTATCCCTGTTGGTCCACTGTGTGACTCCCT
Source organism: Lithobius niger (assembly GCA_023313725.1). Taxonomy (NCBI): domain Eukaryota; kingdom Metazoa; phylum Arthropoda; class Chilopoda; order Lithobiomorpha; family Lithobiidae; genus Lithobius; species Lithobius niger. The sequence goes on along the minus strand of JAHWFP010059601.1, from coordinate 108,396 downwards.
GATTTTGTTGGACTTGGTCAACAGGGTCACACATTTTTTTACTTGTAGTTTTTAAATTTGCAGACAGGACGCATGTGACCAGCTAATCTGCAACAATGACTCTGAATATCATTTTTGTTACCTCATCCAGTTTTAACATGGTAAGTAAGACTACTAGCCTGAAATCCAGCAACATTTTTTTCTACATGCTCGTAAGCTAGATCTTTGTTCGAAATCGACCTTATCTGGGTCTGCACTCATAAATTCTCTCTTTGTCTCCTGATTCCTAATCCCAGCACAAAACCTAACCCTTAGAGCCTCTTTCGAAAACGTGTCAAACTTACAATATGTATAGTTAAACGTTTTCAATCTCCAATACAGGCAGCTGTGGACTCTTCTTCAGCCTGGTAACACTTTTATAAGACTACTATTTCAGCATTACAACTCAAGGTACGGTCGTGGCTAGCCTTAAGCAAATCATTAATATCTACCAAAGATTTGGAACTAGAGACTTCAGAAAAAAAACAGACTTTTTATCAATGCATATGTCTTCTTACCCACATTGACAAATAACATTTTAACTTGTTTGTCAGTGGGTACAGCAAATTGATCGAAATGTACGGAAGCTTGGTCGAAGTAACGAGACCAAGCCTCTAACTCGAATTGAATCCTCGAATTTCTTAAATGACCCAGTAGAAGTCATTATTTATACCTAAATTTCCAGTACTACTAGGACTATCATCATGAGTATCAGACACTATTCTCTTGAACAACTTAAAGTAGCTTGCATGTCTACGTTGCTTTGGCCAACATTTTGTGATATTTCTTCTTCACTTCTACTCATTTGAGGCAGGAAGAAATTTTAATTTTAATCCAAATTCTGAAAACTAAATATTGTATGAGCCAAGTAAGCAATAAATATGCAAACATTACGTTAGAATACGTTAAGTTTTTTTTAACTTATGTACTCTGATTGCCAGGTTTCTATACAAATGCACCAAACATTTCAATGGTGTCTCAACAATATAAAGGCTGATGATATACTTGACAAAATGCATGATGTTGAAAAAAAACAGCACTCAGGAGATTTTGCTTAACAAATAGTTTTAGTGACAACTACTTTTTTTCTTTCCTAGAAGTCACTAACCCTTCTAGAAAATGTTTAATTCAATTCAGGAGTTTATATAAATTCAATAAACTGTTACCCTCTTTAAGTTAAGATACCATTTTTCAATTAATAAATTTGGAATGAAATTTAATCTTACTTAAATCTCCTCTATTAAGTCTAATGTTTTTGAAATTTAATAGGCCAGATTAAAAATTTTTTGCAGAAAGAATTTAAACTTTTGAAGTTTGTGTGACACAGTTAACTTCTATTAATAAATACATATGGTTGCTAATCGTTTTAACACTAGCAAAACACTTCATACTTTAAACATTGCAAGTTTCCGGCAGTATGATTCGTTGAATTATTCCAAACGAAGTATTTAATAAGTCCTCCACGCACGGCGAAAATCAAAACTAAGTATACTTATGCCACGTTGTTATAAAAGACATGGAACGTACTAACCTAGACAATGGTCTGTAAATCCCTACGTCCACCGTCAACTCTGGCTGTTACTAAAAGAAGAACAGGTAGACCGAATCCCTGGGGAACTGTAGACAGCTATCATCCAGGCACATGAGGTTAGTTAGTTGACTAAAGTTATAAACTAATTGTGGTGCCCAGGAGTATTATCATCTCAACAGGTCAACCACCAGTTTAAAGTTTAGAGGCGACTTAATGGCTAAGCTTTTCCTTGTCATCATTTGGAGTGTACGCAGAATGCACTGACAAAGTGCCATATGGGTGAAGGAACTGAAATAAGGTTTAAGTCAAGTGCAGCGGTCCCAAGTTGGTACAATCTCTTTTAGTAATTGTTGGATCTGGTGCCAAAGATCTTCCGTCCATGGCTCCTATATCCGATGTGAATCAGCGATCTTGTGGTCAACTCGACTGGATGCAATCTATAGACTTATTTGCCTTAAAATAGGGAATTTGAATTTGAATACTCAACTCACAACTCACTATTTACAACTCACACCTCCCCAACAGGAAAATGACCGTACCGAAATAGACAATGCAACGACAACTGTAAACGAAATGAAAGTAGAAGGAGTGGAGTGGTTACGATTACACCCGGATCCCAGAGTCACAAAGTAGGGAGTGAATATTTTTATTTGGGCCTCTGCCAAAGTACGGGAATAAGACGCTAACAATGTAGAAGCCAAACAATACTTACAATACCTATTTATGTTACGGAAATAAAATGCGACCCCGCTAATAATGTAGACGCCTACCAATGATGAAGAAGGCGACAAAAGATGAAGACAGTGGGCTTCAAACAATGCCTCCATTTAATTCGGCTATCATAGCCAGCATTATTGTAGTGAAGGTTTTGATTTCTTAAAATTAGGAAATCAAAAGTTTCAGTAATGCTGGCCATGAGAGCCAACTTGAAGTTTCAAAATTGGTTTAGTAATAATCACTGCCAAATTAAGTAAGTAGCTCTCTACACAAACAATTAACCATTAATTGTAGGGAAACGTGTGTCATTTTTTAATGAAGAGACAAGTTGGGTTAAAAATATTCTATAAAATGTTCCTTACACCCATCTCTTGACGAGATTCATACAATAAGTATGTTGAACACACTGTTTGCTTATATGCCCACATCCGTAACATAGTCAGCACCTGAAAGACAGAAGAAGCCAAGAAACCAGGTGCCAAGGCTTTTGTACAAAGTTCTTTGTAAAAAACTATACAGCAGTGGTACTAATAGCTTTAACACCCCGACCACCCTCCCCTCCCGGGGGGGGGGGGGGGGGGCTGCCCCCAGAAGCTACGGCATTTTTTAGAAATGTTGAATGCTGAAAGTGTTATTTTGAGGTCCAAAAATGACTTTTTCTTCCAGTTGGTCAGTGTGATTTTGACCCCCCCCCCCTCCGTGCTGGTAGTGGAAGGGTGGCCCCCCCCCCCCCGAGAGGATCCAAAACTTCTTTCCCCCCCGGTTTTAGATAATGACTTGCCCCTTATTGCATTTTACTAGATTTATCTGTTCTGTTGACTGTTGATGAGTTATGTTGAGTTATGTGAGATGGGTTATGTATGTGTTGTGGTGACTGGTGGTGTGTTGTTGTTGCATAATAAATACCTCGATATTTTTCCTCCCCACCCACCCCTCTAGGCACCATTGTCTCTCACTAGCAGTGCATAATATTTTCTTACACACGCTCATCTGCAAACATAGGCGTCTTTTTGTGCTTTCACTGGCGCCAGCTGATATCAGAGATGAATTTGATACCCTGGGTGAGGTCGTAATCTCCCATCTGCAAACAAATTTATTAATGGACATAAAGAGGTAAAAAAATGCGTTTGAGCTCCAATCTTATGTGATAAAAGCTGAGCTTTGGCAAAAACTTTTTTTCAGTTCTAAGTATGCTCGTTATCATACAGATTTAAAGATTAAGCCTTCAAAGTGGCAGTCAGCATTACATCCTGAAACGGCACGTGCACTATGTTCCAAGAAAAAGAAGGCGTAATGTTGAGGACCATTGATTGTAATCTCATTTCGGAACAGAAGTCTTTTATTTATTTCTCGAATAGGATGTTCCTGTTCCTGACACCATTTACCTTATGTGGTATATTGTTTTTAATTACAAGAAGTCTAAATTATTTTCTCTGTTTTAGTCGGGTGAAAATCGAATTCTGCCTAATACGTTAGTTATACCTGATTTTTATGTCCAAATTTATGCCAGTTGTGCGAGTGTGAATATACTATAGGAATAACATCGCCCATTTCAATCCTCATTTCCTTCATACACGAGTAATGGAAACATAAAACATAAAACACCAGATGAAACACGAAAAACTGGTTGAAAATTTGGTAAGTAAAATCTTCATTGTAGAAGCTTCTCAAATTCGTGGTAATGACGAATGGATGGCAATGTTTTAGGTATGATTTTTCGCTGCTGTGCTATCTTTAATCTTGACAGTGATATTTTAATATTTTCTTTTCTCCATGCGCATAAACGCAACGTGAAGAAAACACCTTCCCCCTCCCCCTCCTCCTACAGAACCAACTTTGTAATAAGTAGTCAGGGTCTAACCGATCAGGATTGGGGAGGAGAAGGAAGGCAGGCGCTTTTTCCGCCACCCACAAATTCGCGAAACTCGTGCAATGTTGGAAAAAAGGAAAATATTTACCGTTTTGTTTACTATGACCGGTATTGTTTAAAACATTGTCACATGCAGTCTGTCAAAAACAAAACTTTATAAGGCTTCCTGCCGTGTTTTCGTCATACGAAGTCGTGCTACCCAACAAATGTGCGTAATTCGCCAAATTGAAAATTGAGCTGGCCATTTTAATCGCCTTTTTTTGTTTAAATTTCCGTACTCTTGAGAATCGAGAAGTAAGCGCTTAAAGGCCGGTTGCCACCAAATGAGCATTGCAGCATCTAGGCCTATTGAGTTCTCTCTCGCAGGAAGCAAAGGAAAAGCACAAAACAAACTTTTAAACGCTACAAACAAGCCACTTGACTCCTTAATTATTTAGTAAAAATTTGGTACGCCCTCGTGCACCTGGAAACAAGCTGTAAAGATTAACGATATTAGTGTCACTAGATGGCGCCACGGAAAAATCTAAGGAAAATCTCCTGGCGCCATCTAGTGACACTAATATCTTTAAACTTTACAGCTTGTTTCCAGGTGCACGATGGCGTACTAAATTTTTACTCAATAACTAGCGGAGTCGCTCGCTTCGCTCGCTCATTCTGCCGCGTCTCGCTGCGCTCGAGGACATTTCTTGTTTCAATATTTATGCTGCTGATGGAGAATTTCACACCCAAAAACGATAATGAACATTGTACTGCGCGTTTTTCGTAATGTTTCAGTTCATAAACAAACCATGACTTGTGCCTACTCTTTCATTTTTCTTTGTTTATGTCAAGAAGTCTTGTTTCTGATTTTGTAACCTGGTCCCTATCGTGAACAGATTTTTTTTATTCAAATAAATTGTGCTGCGTAAGATGTAGAAGCAACACCAGAGCTGAACACCAGGAATCGCAAGTCACCGTGTTAGTACCACCAAACCCCTATAAATTCTTATACCACCCATACATAGGTTTTCTTGTTTCACTTATTTTAGGAACGTTTACTTTACGTCCTGCTTTGTGGGCTTTAGCATTTTTGTTTATTAATTTAAGTTTCCCCATCGTCATAATGCGTCATTGAACAAAGATTGACACAAAGGTTTGTTGACAGAGTTAAACAACCGTTTCGTGAGGTTTTAATGCAAGTCAGCCTACACGCCGTACGAAATCATACCCCGATATGCGTGTTTAACACAATTATGCTAGACTGTTGAGTAGAGCACCAGCTAATGGCATATTGATCGAATATCGATGTTTTACAAATGCAAACGTAGAAATATTTCTAACACCCTTTTCTGTTATCAATATAGTTTGTTTAAGTAGGCCTAATTTGTATTTATCATTTAATCTTTTCGTACCTTTACGTAATTTCATTTAAATTTACGGCCAAATTGACAATTTGAATTTGAAATATCCAAAATACAACTCCCAACAGTCGTCCCATGAGTGAGCTGCACGTGCCTCATTCTTGAATGACAGCTATTCGGATTGCAGGCCATAATCCCACCGACAACAATACTGGACCACGCGCCTCCTACGTGGCACAACAATTGTGGACCATCCTCTCAGCAGGAAGATGTGGTATTCCGAAACTAACAATCAACTTCGAAAAATTTGTTTCAACAATGGTCCAAATGGGATTTTTAGTTTTTTCGAGGGGAAAACTTTTACCTAGAACTGAGAAAATACGCCTAAACGATATCCGGAGCAATTTCCTGTCTTTCGAGACCTTTTTCACATTTCTAGCTTTCCTACTTCCGGAGGAGAAGACGTATATATAAACAAACAAACAAACCGACCGACCGTAAGTTTTTAATGGTTATGATTAAGGAGTCACGTGGCTTCTTTGTTGCGTTTAAAAGTTTTGCTTTGTGTATTCCTTTGCTTCTGGTGAGAGAGACCTCGATAGGCCTAGATACTGCAATGCTAATTTGGTGGCAACCAGCCTTTAAGGGAGTGCAGAATGCTTCAGTTCCGGAGGTGCTTCTCTGGATCCCATTCGTGGAGCTCATAACACTCCCTCAGAACCCCTTGGTATAACTAGCATTGCCTGACCGCTTCCGAAATACTTAATTGGCATTGTCAAAACCTGCTGGAGAACACTGAATATTAAGTTGGCAAAATGGAATGCCATCCTCGTTACGTACTGCCCTGTAAGTATTTCTTATCCGGTTTGTTGGTGTCCATATAGAAAATCTGAATCTGTACCAGATGAAATAATTTTGTGTCCTAAACAATCCTACGTTAGAACAATAACATAAATAAAATAGGATACAATAATTGTGTATCTTAACTCAGTCGTATTAGAATTGGGATGTTAGATTAGATATAGCTGTTAGTGTTCTGGTACAGCTAAAGACGCAGGAAATGAATGGTGACAGGCTATTTCGAACGGAGTGGTAACCCTAGTAACACAAAGACCTCGGCGTTCGGTTTACCTGCGTTCAGAATGTGTATTCTGTTGCTAATTTAGTCTGGCGTCCCCATAATTTAGCCGTTCCTTTAATTGGATGCATTTGTTTTCGACTCGTGTCGCGTGCAGCAACGCACTCAATTCTAACGCTAATGTAATAGCCAGTTACGAATGTGCTCACAATTAACTTTAAAGCAATTAACCTTGCAACTTGATACTAAACCAGCCTCTGTAGGCTTGTGGAGCAACAAATAGAGTTTATTTATTCTGGTTTGAAAGTATGCAGTCCCAATCTACTCAACAATTCAGTCAGCAGCAACATGATCTCTCCACTAGTGCTTAATACTGGAAAATCGACCAGGTATAGTTGGGTCACCCTAATTATGCACTTGTGAGGGAAAGATAGAAGTTACTAACAAGCTGTCATAACAGGATTAAATAGGAGAGGGAGAAGAAAGATGAGGTGAACTCGAGTAGGAGGAAGTAATTAAAAGAAATAGAAAGTAAAAATGACTGCAAAAGAAATGTTGAGGTTAAAAATTAGGAATGTGTATATAGTTTTTAATTATAATAATTTGGGAACACATATAAATTGACATTAAGATTTAAAATTTATGACCATACGTAACCGTATTACGAAAATACACCATACATTTTATGCGTAAAAAAATGTACGGTGTATTTTCGTAATACGGTTAAATATGGTCGTGAATTTTAAATTTTATGTTAATGTATATGATTTCGCTTATGCAGAAATCAAATTTGCAGCCAAATTTACAAAAAAAAAGTATTTCTAGTCATTAACTTCGACATTTCAAATTGACAGTCATTTTTACTTTTTTCTTTCTTTTAATTACTTCCTCCTTCTCAACCCGAATTAACCTCACCATTCTTCTCCGTTCCCTATGTAATCCTATTGTTGGGAGAGCTTATAACCCTTATCTTCCCCTCGTAAGTGGGTGTATAGTTAGGGCTCCCCAACTATACATGGTGTGTACAGTATAGTCCAGTGTGCTTGGGATGTGAGTTAATTGGGCCGAATTTATTCCCCAAAAAATCTTATTCTAAAAGATGGGCCCACAGTCATAAATGACTGGAGATGGAACAAAATTACGAAAAACGGGATTAATAAATGTTTAAAAAGGAACGTAATCACATTTTCGGGCAAAATCGTCATTCTTGTAATTTCACCTTTCACACCAGAGCCCAATATTTAATTGTTGATACCCCCTGAAGTGTGGGTTCATTTAGCTTTACAGGCCTAAATGCTTGCAGTAAGGCTCCCCACACAGGCGTGACTCATGCAGTAAACATTAGAACAATCTTTAATTTTCGGAAACGAAAATAATTCATTTGCTTTTTCAAAAGTACAAAAAAAATTAAAACTAAAAGCATAAAATATACTTTTTAGAAACCATTCATCATAACTCTTGGGTTTATCCACGCAGTTCTTATCAGCTCTTATCAGCCGAAGTCCTCGCATTCAGCCATACTGACGCTGGGACCAAGCTGCAGCATGGCGAGCAAAGCATAGCCGAGTGGACAGCTTTGCTTAGCATTTTTACGCGATCCCAGTCGTAGCCATGGCGCCAAAACGAGAGAGGGACAATTTTGCTAGGGAAATCCCATCGCAAATTCCTAGGTTCTTTTACACGGCACAATCGACATGAGCACGAGTGGACAGCAGCCTAATGTCACAAACCAATGAAACACAAGATCGAATACCATTCGTGGCCTATGGCATATGGAGCTTTGAAAGATGCAAGGGGGGGGGGGGGGGGTGTGTAATTAAACAGAACGGAAAGCCAAGTGGCTCAGCCTCACAAAGGAGTGATATGAACTAGATAAAAGAAATATTTTTTATATTAAAACAAAACCGAAAACTAATAAAGGGGCAACTAAGTCGAGAATGGTTCGACTTCTCAAAGGAGTGATATGAAATTAAAATATTAGAAAAATTACCACTTAAGGCGCTACTCTTGACGTGGCACTTTATTACACATCTACTGGTTAGTTGAGTTGAGCCTAATACACAATTAAAAAAAAAAGTGATATCATATAAAAAACCAAAACTGGTAAAAGTAACCGCCAAGTTCCGAATGGTTCGGTCAAGACCTATTACTAAACCATACTGATACCGTGTCAGTACGGCTTACTGGTAGAACTTTGACCTTTCGGTTAAATCGTGGGTTCAATTCCCCGCTCAGGCATTCTGATATTTAAGCCCAAAAGACAACGTAAATAGCTTTGCATCCGTAATTGTTTAATCGTTCGTACTCGTACCCAATGAGATGGCTGCGATAGTGTACTTGTTTTCAACCTTTTCTACCGATAAACTACAACGCTCCGTTTGTTGTTATACTTTTAAGCTGACTTTTAACAAATTGTTGCTTATTAAAAGTCGAGTGAAAAGCATAATAATTTAGTAAATATTACTAAACATTACTCGTGGTGTTATATATGGTCGAGCTTTAATTAGGCTCGAGATGTTTCGTTCGAAATTCGCCACTCTTGTTTATCACAGGGTTAATTTAAATTATGGAACTTCCCAATAGCAAGCAATATTACGTAAAGAAAAACAGAAAATATTTACCCATTCAAGTAAGTGCATTGAGAAAGCAAATTCCACAGTATATACTGTCAATATAATTAGTGGTTCATTGTGTTTACGCTTTAGGAAGGTGACAGGAAAATATTTTCTTCCCCACTACGCAGTGTTTAGCTGGAAGCAAGCAGTGCCTCAGTTAGGCATTTCCAATAGAGTGGTAATAGGCATCCCTTAATAGAGTGGTAAGGTAGGTTACTGGATTAGCAAACAACAATATCCTAGGTATGAACCTGGAGTCAATAAAGGAGCGAGTTGGTAAATTTAAACATAATTAGGAGACATTTATTTGGGGAACAAAATATATATATATATATATATATATATATGTGTGTGTATATATATATAGGAAACTAACAGTAATTATTTGGAATAACTTTTCGCACTAGTGACTTAATTCACGTACTTATCGATTCCTTTGTCATTACGGTTCCGAAAATCACGAACACGTACGTAAACGCTTATTTATAAAAAAAGTAAATAAATAAACAATTATTCAAACATGTTAAAACACTCCTCACAGTAGGCTAGACGCCGCCGCCATTCTACGCGACAACTTGAAAACCTGATTTCGACCGGGACATTACTAAATTCAATAGTTTTCACCCAAGCTTCGGCCAGTACTATAGTAGAACCCTGCCTGCACTCTCGCTACTAATCAATATGAACAAAATAAAGAAACCCGAAGGTAGCAGTTTCAGTAACTTTCACATAGAAAAGTTTTTATCCATTAACCATTTGGTATCCAGCTACGTATGATGTGTTCATAAGGCAGTGGCAGAATTCGATATCTCGTCCTCTTTGCTCAAGTTAAAGGCCTTTAAAAAATCGGCTGTGCTTGGCTCGCTGTGCTCGGGTCCCTGGGAATCCTGACAAAGTTCGCGTTTTACGTTTGAACTTATCTTTTGTCGTACTTTTGTCGTACTTGCTGCAGATAAGGGAATAACGTCAGTAATACAATATAGGTATTTAATAAAAATGCTTTTGTAATCTGGGGGGAACTTAAGCTTAGCATTGGTGAGAACTTTGAAAGAATATTCACAATCGGGAAAATGAACGACACTAATACTGGTATCGGCACTCTTTTTTAACCAAAGGTTTTACAAATTTCGTTGACGTTGAGTTAATTCTTAAGAGATGGGTTCAAAATCAATTTCAGCGTACATGTCGCGTTGCTGCGTGAGCTAATTAACTTGGTCTTTTAAAGTTGAAACAGGTTCGTCGTGCTTGCTCATTTAACTTTTCATTAGTGTTCGAAGTCTGTTGTGCTTGAGCTTCAACGGAGCTTGTAATGTCGTCCCAATAATTAGTTGGTTTTATCAACTTGAGTTTCGATGTGGCTAACATCTGAATAAACACTATACATAAATTTTCATTAGAACATTTTAGGCGTATCATAAGATGAACCAACGATTGCATATGCCTCATTAAACGGAGTCATCAGCTTTAGTAACCTTTTTCTTAAAAAGTCACAGAAATTAAGCATTATGGGCAAAAATGAAAAAGCAAGGCAGGAGAAAAGATTTAAGGAGAATATATATCATAAACAATAAAAAATAAATAGTCCTTATACCAGTAATATTGAGCAATGAATGATAGAAACTATTCAGAGGAAAAAAATTGAACTAACCTGTACGAAAAAAAAATTAAATTTTAGATGCAGTCAAACTGGCCGGGTTGTCCAATTAGACCACAAGCGATGAGATTTTATAGCTCCGGCGGCATGGTGGTATACGTGTTACGTACTGGCTAAGCAAATGTTGGAATCATATTCATCGACTCCACTCCACATTCCAAAATGGGTGATATCAATAAACTTCAAAGATGCGGTAAAGAATACTTGTTTTTTTTTTCGATGACGAAAAATACGCCAAACTGGAGAAGGACGAGCGCGCTGACACAAATAATTTCAAATTCCCCCTCATCATAGCAAGCAGCATGCAACTGTACGGGCAAAAGGGAAGTTTTAGAAGCAGTCGAAATCGACCGGGTTGCCCAGAGAGACACACAAGCGCTGAGGTTTCATAGCTCCATCGGCACAGCACGGCGTGGCATGGCATAGCTCTAGCGTTACGTGATGGTGGATATGTTTGGCTGTCTTCGCTTAAACAAGGGACCTTGGATTATACGCTTTGATAGGGTCGGTTTACTTAGTATTAAGCATTACCGCGAGCAACCGTGCGAGAATTCCGTGAAATTATTCAGATTATTAGCATAATAAGCACTTCAAAATCGTGCGACCATGGCGAAATAAATTCTGATATTGTTAAGAAAACTGTTTCCAAGATTGGTCCAATTTTAGTCGAACTTATAAACGTAAGTCTCACCACAAGATTGTTCCCTGATATTTAAAAAATCGCCAAGATTGTAGCAATCCATAATGGAGGATCAAAGACTGACCCAGTAACTACAGGCATATTTCTATCTTGCCCGTGAATTCTAACATTTCTGAGAGAATGGTCTTTAATAGTTTGTACTATTTTTTAGAGAAGAATAATATTTTAAAAGACAATCAGTATGGTTTTCGTAGTGGTCGGAGTACTGAGGGTGCTGCCCTGAAACTTACCGAACAAATTATTGAGTCAATTGAAAAAAAAAAAAACATTGTTAGAATTGCTTTTTTTTTTCTAAGTTTAATGAAAGCATTCGACACTGTCAACCACCAATGCTTACTTTACAAACTGTCTTATAACGGGGTTCGGGGAATTGCAAATGATTGGTTCAAGAGAGCTCTCTTGAACAAACAGGCAGCAGTTTGCTCAGGTATTGAATGCCCACTCTGCTCGTGAGTGTTCTCCAAGGGTCCACTCTAGGTCCTCTACTGTTTCTCCATTACATAAATTAACTTTCTCCCATTTCGAAACTATTGCAGTCCATTTTATTTGCTGACGAAACAACCCTGTATATATTGGGTAATCAACTTATCAGTCTGCAGAAAACATACAAAAAATGGCAGACTTTCTCAGTTTAAACAGACAATCCTTGAACACAGACAAGACAAACTATATGATTTTCAGGGCTTGCCAAAAACGCTGCATATATAAGCCTGGTCATTCGCTGTAAACTAAGAGAAACAGGCAGCACACTTTTTTTGGGTTTAAGGATCGATTCGCATTTGAACTGGAATGAGCATATCCATTTTATTCCCAACAAATTTCAAAAGGTGCTGGCATTCTGCATAAACTAAAAGCTGACTTGCCTCAAAAATGACATAGCCGAATTTATCATGCTTTAATTCAATCTTATCTCAACTACTGTAATAATTGAGCATGGATGAATACTTGCAAAACAAACAAGTTTAGATGCAGTTGCTTCAAAAAAGAGTTGTAATGTCTATTTTTAACAAGCCTGTTAAAGAACACATTCTACCACTTTTCTCCAAGTCACGAATTTTGCCCATTCAGAAAAATATCGACTTCAAAGTTGTGGTTTATACTATATGTATACAAAAACAAGTGTAACAGCGTTCGCACGTTGAACAGTGAAATTCATTGACGCAATACTCTGTCTGTTTCTAGAAGCAACAAAACTTTCCACAGAATCTTAATAGGTCAGTCGTGTTTACACGGACAAATACCTATTGTTTAGAATCTGATCCAAGAGCAAATTAAAAGTTGTCAGTCCTTAAATACCTTCAAAAAGAAATACATTGCACATATCATCTCGGATATGTCCCTTTTAACTTAATGCCGGTTTTCTCATCCAGATATTTCTCCTTTCCCACTGCTCTTCTACGTACAAAACTATAGGACAACTAAATGAAGGTAAGGGTTCATCAATTGTTTGGCACATCGAGCACTACATTATGAAATTGTGCTGCTTATTTCTTGTATTTTTATCTAACTTGACATTGTATTTGTTGTTGTCCTGGGCTGCTTAAAAGACCTCGGTCTTATCCACCATGTTTCTTTATTGTATTTCACTTTTTGAGCAATAAATTCCCGTTCTCTCATTTCTCTCTCTCAATATGCATTCTGAGAATGAAGTCTGAGGTAAATGAAAAGACAACTACCCCGAGTGGACTTCGAACCCGTTTCCTTCCATTAACCAGGGCAGTCCTAGTTTGGGGGAGTTTCTTTTTATCACAAGATTAGTGCATTGTATTCTTACAAGGCCAACTTTAAATGCTGATTGTTAACCTGTCTCATCTAATTCCTTACTTCGTAAAATATTGTTTTACTAGAGGTAAAAGGTTGTCAAACGATTAATGACTGACAAATTTTGTCATGAATGTTTCATTGTTGTCAACTTAAAATTCTTGCAGAAGAGAAAAAAAAACAATTAGAAATAAAACAATTAGATTTAAAACAATTTGAATTAAAATGTGTGCAACGAAACGACGTGTAAATTCCGCATATTATTCTTATTACATATTGTAATTGTTTGTTGGAAAGAGTTAGAAAGAGTTGTCTCGCAATGACCTTCTCATCACAATTAAGTCAAAGGACAGAGCGAAATGCTTACGAGCTGTTGCACGTTACTGGAAGTCCACGGGTATATTTTTGTGACTTATCTTTGCTCTGGTTCATGTGGGGATAGTGCTATTCCAGAGATAGCTTGAGAGGTTGTCATTTTGTTAGATTGGGTATACTTTTGGAGTTTGTTTGGTTCCTGGTTAGTGAGTAATCTTTGCCAGTTGATGTATTTTGACGAGTAATGTATTAGTAGTGTTAGTTTTGTTTAGGTGCATGGCTTCGGGCCAAAACCGTATAATAAATAAATAAATATCATAAATTCAATTATATTTCATTCACTGTTGGTAAATGGACCTTTCATACATCGGTTTGAAAACGTCCGATATAGGAAACTTTTCACACACCCAGTTTGGGCCACGACTTTTGTGACGTTTTGCTGTATCAATATAAAACCATTCACAATTCAGGAGTCAATAGAAACATAGGATATCGGGTTAAAGTTGTTAGATGGTTGGCCAATAGTTAAAGCACTTAATTGTTTTAATCGACTTTAAAGTGATTTGAGGTGGATACACGGGAGTATACTTAAAAGCACTTGAACATTATGTCACTCTTAACTGAAAGCGGTGCGGCTTACAGGGCAGTGTATCAACAGTAATAGATTTAAATTCTCTCGAAAAATGTGTCTTCTAAGATGGGAATGTATAATTTATGAATCACATTTGAATCATGGTTGAAAAGAAATTAAGCTGTAATGGGGAGATAAAAACCAACAATCGTGTTTGTTTATACATTTGATTCCTCAACACTTTGTCTTAAAAACCATCACGAACGCAGTGGATTACCTTTTTTTTTAAGGAGTCCCATACGTAAATAGATCGCAGACGTGATTCAATCTTGTGTCCTCTTATCTTGGAAGTCAGGAAGCTGTGCGTTGCTTTCACAATATCTCGTCGCTGTCTTAGTGATTTTCATTCTTGTATGAGGCGTTCGTAATGGGCTTTAATGGGTTACCACGATTTTACCACTCCGGCGAGCAAAGGCACTTTCTATTTTCCAGTAAGCAGCAGGACTGCGTTCTGAAACACGGAACCCTGTCCGAGAGGGATCTAAAAGGGGTTAAATAGGATCAACACGAGTCTAAACGCCAAAGTATATTTAGCTTTCGAGTGCAACCAACCATCACTTGGTGGTTAACATAACACGAACAAAGATAACACTAATACAATGATAACACAACTTTGATATATGAACGCGTTTGTGAACTTGAGTATTATGAACAACATAACTGGAGGTGAACGACCCCCCCATCTCTGTCCCTAAATTTGTAAGACACCGATTCTGACTAAATTCAATTACACGGAGTCGAAACTAAAACCAAATTACGCATTTATTTTACCTATTTTTACAACTTTATTCAAACATTCAGTTGAAAAGTTGGGAAACAAAAAAGAAATAACATTTTCTTCCAGGGGAACAGGTTCACATGCAGCAGGATTGACTTCCCGCCAAGTAGTTGCATATCCAATCCACTTTACTAGAAATAGGTCAATGGCTGATAGAATTCCCGAATACGATTACAAAAACTTTCAATTATCCATCATTTCTATCATATTTCCTCCTGACCGTCATGTGCTCGTGGATTCTCACCGTCTCGGTTGTTTTTATCAGCGTTTCCATAGTCCGCGAGACTTAGCTTGTCAATTGGGCGATGAGTCTGCGTTCCTGTCCAGGTTTTTACTTTTTGCAGGAGGTACAAAAACCGTCTCTTCTTGTAAAGGTGTGTCTTAGGGACGCCTCCATAACAGGGATAAGAAATTGTTTTCAAGAAAATTTTTTTTTCGTTCTGTGTCCCAGAAACGAGATATATTAGGTATAAGTGGTTTCATTGTTGAAACGGTGCCTTAAAGGCCTAAGACGATACTTCTTGTGGAGATCGAAGGACCCAACATTCCCTCAGTCTCTACTGCGATTGGGTAAGTCGGGGTTCGAATGCCCAGTTTGGCTTCTCCTTAATCGGCTTCTTTCTGTTCTTAAACCGCCAGTGAGGTTAAAAACTGAGACATATACGAACACAAAGATTTTTGTTTTCAGTAAAGATCAGAAATATCGAGACTTAAACGGCGGAAACACTAACCGTTGCAGTCACGTGAGGGTTCAGTTGAGAGGCACCCCCCCCCCCTCCCCCCACCCAGCCATGACCTCTAATGAGATTTATTTTCTCCTTTTAATCCTATTTTCCGAACAATATGCTTGTCATTCTTTTGCTCACTTGTTCAATTCTTTGACGGATGCAGTGGCAATCAATTGTGTTACATCGACTGGAATTAACAGATAAAAAAACAAACCCGTCGCTGCCAACTCGTTTGATTTTTTCCTCTCCCTCGTCCAGTTCTCTTTCTGGACGTCAGTCTTCATTTATTTTCCGGCCTGTTTCATTTCCTTCTTTTATTTTTCTGACGAACGATGAAATAAAAATGAAAGTGAGAGACACAGACTTTTGGCATCGTTTATTAAAAAAAAAAACGTGGATGAGGAAAAAAGAAACCAGAAAAAATGGACAAGTAGAAAAAATAGAGAATGTTATATCGAAGTATAGACGTTTAACTTTGGCAAGCAGGAGAAATTTTGGAAATTCTTTCGCTTCTTGGTGACTTTTGTGTAATACATGAACGATTGCAACATTCAAGACCTAACAACTGATTTATGGTTTCACTACTGTAATTATAGGAATCCACGGAATTTTATCAAAATCTTTTTTGCACACTTTGATTCAGATGTATCTAAAGTGTTTGGGTGCTTCAACTCCACACATATGTTAACTGATGACACCATTTATTATTTTTGGGTAATGATGGAACTGAGGTGGGCTGTGGTTAAACTATTTCCTGCCAGGCTATTCCAAATGTTGACCACCAGCAAGCTCCAAAAAAAATGTTTTCTGTAGTCAGGCCTCACTCCTTTCACAACCAATTTAAGTGGGTATCCCCTTGACCTATAATTTCCTCTCACCTCAAAAAACTGATCTAGGTCAAAGTCGTTAAGGTTGTTTAGAATGACATACGCAAGGGTGAGATCGAAGACAATCCGACGGATTTCCAGTGATTGGAGGTTAAGTTTTGTCAATCGCTATACAAACCACAAATTGGAACACCGCGGCACCAGCTTTGTGAACTGATTCAATAAGTTGAATGTCCTTCACAAGGTGTGAGGACCAAACCTGCGTCCCATATTATATATAATAGGGGTCGGATGTAAACTTTGAAGGCCATGAACGAGTATTGAACCATTTTTAGAATGTGAAACATCGGGTGCTCATGCATGATAGCCCGCATACGCTCAGCCTTAACAATCAAGAAAATATGTGGCTCTGCTTGTGGTCACTTGTCAACAGAATGCCGAGATCCTTGATAGAATCTTTACTCTCTACCATTCTCCCATCAATATAGTAGTCTAACATCGCATTACCACTCCCCAGAGATGGAGGGAAAGGCATTTCTCTGATGAAATTGAAAGTTACCACATCTTTGCCCAAGCATCAACTTGGTCGATTGCCTAACGCAAGTCAAAGTGATCACCGTTATTATCGATTGATGCTTTCATCCAGTGTGTTTTCTGATTAAACAATTTGTTATTTTGTATTGGTCCAAAGTTTTGCAATTGTATTCTTTACGTAGGAATTTTCGTGTACTACTTCAATCTTGTAAAAACGTCCATTGCTGAACTTATTTTTTTTCATTTTTATTTCGTTATTTCCACAATGTTGCAAGTTTTGAAAGCAATGATATAAAATTTTACAAAGAACGAAAAGCTTGCCCAATGTAACCGATGGAGAATTTTACTGGTCTATCCTTTTGTGCTTGAGGATATTTTCTTTTATTCGAAATTTCAATTATTGTTCAATACGCTATTCATACTGCAATGTTTTCCTTAAGAAGTTAATATAAAAATGTCGTCCGTGATGAATCTTTCTCTCTGTTACTTTACTTAACTGTCTGTTGATTCAGTCTTTATCCGCCATTTGATGGGGTCAGTTGATGTCCAGACTGTAGTTTTCACTGTTGTTCCGGATGTATTATTGCCTTCGATAATGACCCTTTCACCGTTCTAAGCTGATCAAATCTATTGCTGTTCTCTACCTCAAGAGAATCATTAACGATTCAATAGAGCAGGGTTTTTTTCAAAGCGACCCCATTAAAAAAAAATGATGTCTGAACATGAGCCGTTACTTCGAATACCGTTTCGAGGGTGAAAATAGATAAAATATCCACATTGGCAGCTGGATTTCCCTCAAGTTCATACAAGACACAAAGATAAATTCTTCATCAGAAACATCACAAGAAATAAAAACGTACAATCAGTGATAATGTGGCATACAGCAAAACATAATTTAAAAAACACCATGCGAAATTCATAATCGTGGCTCTAAACTGATTGTTTTTATGAAATTTTTAGTGTTGTTTGTTCTGAAGAACCCGTTATGTAGTTGGAAATTGTAGGACACCAAATTTTAAAAAAAATATTGGTTGTGGCTAGTTGGTTAGTTGCTGTAGAGTGGGTGGAGCCCAACGAAAGGTCGAATTGGAATGAAATGTTGTACATCGCTGTGAAATCCCCAAAAGTATTGTTGGGTTATAATCTGCCATAAATCAACCAAATATTTTGGAAGAAATTACTTTTTGCGAATTTATTTCTTAAACTCGCCATTGTAAATGTGGAATCCAGAATAGTTAACCATGTAGCAAGCAGTTAAGCAACAAAATCTTAGAGCTAAAACATGAAATTTGGTAAACCACTATTCTTTGCAGTACAAATACAACCAGCCTTGGAATAACCATGATATACCCCCTAAGGGTCCCCAGCACCCTGTGCCCCAAATTCTTACAGTTCGAGCTTGAAATTTGGTACACAAGTCATTCTTAGCGGTACAAATCGAATCAGCCAGTGAACCCCCACGAAATACTCACCCCCCCCCCCCCCTGAGGCTTGACCAAGAAATTCTTGTAGATCGAGCTAAAAGCATGAAATTTTGTACACAATTTATTAATAGAATTACGAATCGAACCAGCCATGGTACCCCCACAAAATACTCCCAAGGCCACGAGTGTCTCCTTGTGCACCCTCCCTGACGCTTGACCAACAAATTCTTGCCAATCCAGGAAAAGAAGAAAATTTAGTACACAAGTTAGCAGTGCGAATAGTACCAGCTAAGGAACCTCCTAGAGACTTGATATTTCAAGTCGCTCTGTCTGTAATAGGCCCAATGCCTGTTTCTTAAAATGTTTATAATTCATTTTAAATTTGATTAGTCTGCTGACGTTTAACGATATCACTTCTTTAAGATCTCTCTGGGATCACAACACACACTCTGAGAAATCCTGCTACGATCGTTGCTTTCTATTTCAACTGATGCTATAACTTTTGGTCAAGAATTCTGCTTCATTAAAACAAAATAGATTGGATTTTTTCATGATGTTTCGTCCTACGGAATAGTAGGCGTGTTTGCAAGACATGTTTTGCTCATCTTTCAAATGGGTAAGTCATGATTTGTTGTAAGTACGGCGGTGTGTGGCCGCAAACCTCTGCACGTTGATAATAACGTGACTGATAATGAAAGGTCACGTTAATAATGACAACAGGATAATGTGACAGAAACAATATATCATCAAGTTTCTGTCACGAATCAGGAGCAGGTAGGTGCAACACCAGGAAACGTAGTGAGCCATGAGTAATAGAAAGAAGTTGTAATAATGTAAGTAATAATTAAATTAATCCATATGAAAACGAGTGTGTGGGTGCATGCATCGTAGCCTTCCGTGCACAACAGAATTACCACTGCTACAGTTACGTACATGAAAATTTTAAAAAATGCTAGTAAAACACTTGTGAAGAGCTTAGTCTCTTAGAGCATAAAACATGATTATCACATTCCATACTACCATCCCAACCGATAAAATTGGCGACTGACAATTATTTTGTGACAGGGTCTCAGTTTATTGGAAGAAACAGTGCCTTTAATGGCCTGGGTGGGGCAGGGAAATCAGCGAGATTTTCTGCTGTAGTCAAGAGGTTTTCTGCTGGTGAGGTGACTGATGTGATACGCAAGGATTCCCCCCTTAGCTTTTTGTGTGGATTTACCACGAACCGTTGTGTCTCGACTGCCATACACCCTTCCTTGGTTTACAGATGTGGAAGTATACTTGTACCTCCTTACTTCAGTGCATTTTTGGAACCATCGGGCTACGAAACGTGACCTCATCGGATTGTACGAGTTGCCTATATTGCCCTTCAACTCATGGCCAGGAAAAAACTCAATTTCCGCCCCCGCCCCCACCTCCCGCGACACAAAGCTTCACTACTTAACAACTGAACTCTTTATAACAAAAGAATTGAGAATTTGTGTTGTTGAAAAAGGGCGGGCAAGCAGACATTGGGCAACACTAAAATGAAAACCATCTACCTTTATATAGTCGGCGACCGCCACCACATTTCAAATGCTTAATTTCGTTGCCTTTTATGTTTTTACGATTATGTTATAAATCACTGTAACGTAATAAGTGTGCATCACTGGTGAGAGTGAGGTATATTTTTCGATCAATCTTTCTCGTAAGTTGTAACCTATTGGCCAGTTATCTCAGTGTGATAACGCTGCTCGTTCGTCCAAACCCCTGACTGCCCTCTCCCCCCCCCCCCCCCCGCGATCGCGGTGTAGTTCGCGGGGGCCTGCCCGTTGCTGCCTTTTCATAGTATTATTTAAAAGTATTTTGAGTGGCTGTTGAATTTTAATATGTATGAGAATTCAACTCTCGTATCTCAAATACATGTAATTTTCGTTTGGCATTGGTGCGCTGTCAGTAAACGTATGTTATGTTATGTTATGTTATGTTATGTTATGTTATGTTATGTTATGTTATGTTATGTTATGTTATGTTATGTTATGTTATGTTATAATTCCTACTTGTTGGGATCAGCTTGCGAGTTGGTCTAGTTTCAAGTTATCGTAATTCCCTAAAGTATAATTACTTTAGCTTTATTTTCAATTATGGAACTTTCGGGAATTACCTCATCATAGGAAACGAACATAATCCATAATACAACCTTTTAAAGTTTGCAAAAAAAAACTAATTCCAGAAAACTGTACTGGATCGTTTTTGGGGACATGGTAGCAAATGGTTGAATGTCTCATGTACGGAACTTTCCAGGTTCGATCTTGTGTTCCCCCCATCCCCATGAATTAGGAAAAAGGAAAGCCCAAGCAGTTCATTCGTACTCATCGATTATGACTTCCTAGCAAAATTACCCTCTTCATCCCGAGGTAGCTAACCTTAGCAGCTAACAATGAAGGTAATTCGACTATTTCCCTTTGTTTTGTTACGAAAGCTCTTAGAAAATTTGCCGAGATTCCACGAGATTGTAATTTCGACCACTAAGCTTAATTGGCTAAGACCAAAGAGTGGTTGACGGAGTGGGAATTTCCTTTGACGATGTGTTTTATCCGTTTTGGCTGGTATTGATGGCTCTTGACCCATTTAGCACGAGTCTGTGTCCTTCCTCCTCACTTGAACCACAAACAATCCCTACAAGTTGCTACCAGCGACGGCTGTTGGATCCATAAAGATGGCGCCACGATAGACAGCTTGGGTGCCGCTCAAATACCAAGTGGTCGTTGGCCCAAATCTACTATCGCAAAGAAACGGAGATAAAACTTTATTTTCCTCTTTTGATGGCCTCGATTATTTCGTGGCTTAGTGTGGTTCCGGTTTGGCAAAATCGTGGGTTTTCTTCGATCGGTTTCGTCTAGCCAAAACATTCTGCTGGCCAGGACGTTAAAAAAATTGTGTTAGTGTTATGTGCTCCTGCACTCTTGAAGCGCAAAGACATTTGAAAGAATTGGTCGTTCTTGGCCAGCTTGACGGTTGTTACCATGAAGAAAGGATGATTGTAGGGGTGGGGGATACAGGATGGTAAGTTAAAGGCAGGTTATACGAAATGAAACTGCAAAATATAGCACTATCTAGCACTATCTAGCGCTTGCTTGTATCACGCGAAGGAATGCATAACGTCATTTCTTTTAAATAAACAAACAAGCCACATGCTTCCTTAAGCTATTGAGTGAAAATTTGGTACATCCTCGTTCACCTAGACGCAAGCTATATAATTATGTTAACGATGTCAGTGCTGCTAAATGGTCTAGTTTCAAGTTATCGTAATTACCTAAACTGTAATTAATAACAAACTATATAACCTGCTGAATGGCTCGAGGTTTACTAAACAAAGCGAAATGACTATGTATGATTAATGACTGGCCATTCAACTCATCACATTAGCCAAGTTTCAATATCCTTCGATCCATCAATCTGAATCAAATCTTAACTGGCAACGTTGTACATTACAGCCTTTAATTGTGAGTCGAAGCTAAAAATGTAATCGTCCAAACATTTCGGTAAGAAACCCCCCCCCCTCTGAAAATGTCACTTTTATTGTGACTAAGTGTGAGGTGCACGTTATAAATACACTGCTTTAAAAAAATACATTCTTATCCCAAATACGGGTTCACCTTTTAATTTTTTGTTTTTTCTAGCTGATAGTTCTGTGTTAGAGCGTGTAGAATAGAATAGAATAGAAAACCCGACGGTGCAAGCTGAAAGCCAAGAAGCACCCACCCCAACCACCAAAAACAGACCAACCAGGGGCCAACCACCAAAAAAGCCTAAGCAAGTAAGTGGTCCAGCCGATTTTTAAAGGAATCAAGTGAAGGGGAAAGAACAACCGAGACGGGCAGAGCATTCCATGCCTCGACCACACGTTCAGAAAAAAATCTGTGACGCACGTTGCCGGAGGAAATACTTCCACAGAGTTTAAGGGGGTGCCCCCTGGTCATGGTATGAGAAAGACAGAAAAAGTCAGCAGCCTGAACGTCAATGAGGTGGTTTAAGATTTGGTACGTGAGGATAAGATCTCCACGGAGGAATCTGGTTTTGACAGGAGTCAGGTTCAGTTTGCGAAGACGTTCTTCGTAAGAGAAGTGTTTTAGGGGAAGGCACCATTTTGTGAGGCGGCGCTGACAAGTTTCAAGACGGGCGAAGAAGGAGGCATAACAGGGGCGGCCAATCTGAGAACAGAATTCGAGTGTAGGGCGAAGGAAGGTTTTGTACAGGAGAGCAAACAGCTTTGGTGAGACAGCAGAGAAAGTTTTAAGAATATAGTGGGCTTTTTTAAAGACTTTGCCGATGATATAGTTAGTATTAACATGAAATTTAAGAGACGAATCAACCAAAATGCCCAAGTCCCTATGGGACGTATTAGTAGGGATAGTAGAGTTACCAAGGCGGTAGCTGTAGTGTGGGTTGTTATGCCCAAAATGCAGCACCACGCATTTGGGAGGATTAAGGGCAAGACAGTTTTTGGTCGACCAGATGGCAACAGCGTCGATGTCTTGCTGAAGATCTTGATGAAGATAAGCGGGAGAAAGAATTTTCAGGTCGTCCGCATAGCTCCTGCTAAAGGAGTGGATGACAGAATGGAGGTCATTCAGGAAAAGATTGAAAAGAAGGGGGCCCAGAACAGATCCCTGGGGGACCCCAGAGGTAACAGGGACCCATTCACTAGAGGAACCCCTGAGACTAACACGTTGTCGTCTCTGAGAAAGATAAGAGTTGATCCAGGCGATGTGTGATTTAGGAAAATTCAAATATGACAGTTTGTTAAGGAGGAGGGAGTGAGAAACAGAATCAAAGGCTTTGCGGAAGTCGAAGAATACAAGATCACATTGCATCCCTTTGTCCAGTAAGGTGGTAAGGTGGTTGTAAGTTTCAAGAAGGTTAGATTGACAAGAACGGCCTGGGAGGAAACCGTGTTGGAATTTAAAGTCGATATTGAGATGTTGACAAATGCTCATAACAGATTTATGGAAAAACCTTTCAAGGATTTTAGAAGCGACAGAAAGTAGACTAATCGGCCGGTAATTATTAACATCATGGAGGGACCCACCCTTATGAACAGGGGTGATATTTGTCCGGAAACGGCATTGAGAAAGCTATGAGACTGAATCAAGTTAGGTTAGGGTTTGGGTGGGGCTTACGTACTAGGCAGCCTTCTACATAGGTTGTCCTTCGAGGTGTAGCGATTATCTTGCTAACTAATACGGCAAGGCTACGTTATCCTCGGCTCTTACTCTACTTAGTTGCTAAGGAGGAATTAGGTTTGCATTGGGGGCATACTCACACCAACCAAAGTCCAACCGAAATTGCTACTGTAAGAAATTCACATGTTAGTTAACACCCAACTTCTCACATTCAATGCACTTACACCATGATGGCAAAGTAAAATCCTAGTGAGGCCCAAAATTAGCCCTAAAAATCCTTCGCCTAGTAGGCCCGCATTTAATCCTAAAAAGTGTCCCTGGCCAAGAAGGGAAGCAGGAGGCAAAATTTAGGAGATGTTGCTGGTTTGAACCCAGCCGATGAAGTGAAGTTTATTTCTTCTTCAATTTAGCATTACAAAATTCAACAATGCTACATATGCACATTCTCGAGCTCATGCAGCACGAGTAATCAATAACTTTATAACTAGTAGACTTAATACATCATTATCACCCCTAACGAGGGGAATTTAACTAACTAACTACATGGTTAACGTCCATCGAGATACAAAACTTCCTGAATAAAGGCCAACTCCTATGTGGATCGACCCTACTGAATCTAGTCTAGCATCCTAGGCCGCTCCTACAACAATGTATCTCTTACGCGTGTTCCCGTGGTTACACGCGTGGTTACAGGAATATTGTAGTCGGAAAATTCTCGATTTTGGACGGTAAGCCAATTTCTTTCTTATTTAATAATTTATGATGAACAAACCGCGTACTTGTTAAATTATAGTCACAAAGGTCTAAAACTATCGTAACCATAAAACTATCGTAACTATCGTAACTCTTACTAAGCAAATTGCTGTGAACTAACTTATCGTAACTTAACTAATGCACTCGCGATTATGGCTAAAATGTTGGAAACTTTATTTGGGCAAATAACTAACCTAAGAATCGCGACAATATTAGCATCTTTCCAACGAGTAGGAAAAGTGCAGGAAGAAAAGGAACTTTGATAGATCAAAAAGAAGGGGGTAGCAAGAGATTTTGCACAGGATTTGAGAAAGAGAGGGGAAATGCCCTCAGGGCCACAGCTAGAATCCTCCCTTAAAGCAAGGAAAGCATGCTCCACGTCCGAGCACAGGAAAGGAGTAGAAATGAAGCCAGCATCCATTGGAGGGCTGGGAAGATGTGGCAGATAAGAAGAGGCAAAATGCGAACCAAATTCCGCCGCAATATCAAGGTCATCGAGCAAGATAGGACCGTTATTACTCATCAGACAGGTAGTAGGAGCAGTCTTTCTATTGCGATTAACATAGGCAAAAAGTGACTTAGGGTCCGATTTAGCTTTGAGAATAATGGATTCCTCATAAACACGACGGGCAGAGCGAAGACCAGAAACGGCAGCACTCCGGGCAGCTTTGAACAGGGCCATATTTGAGGGGGAGGGAAAGTCACGAAGACGATTATATGCACGTTTTTTATGCCTAATCAGGGACCTGATGTTGTGGTCCAGCCAAGGTGGGGCACTCTTGGTGGATGGGGTAAACACAGGAATGAAATTCTTAATAACATCAAGAATGAAATCTTCGACAATTTCAAGTTAAGAGTCCACGTCCCACCCCCTGAGCTCAGCAGGCCAGTCAATACAGGCAAAAATGTCATTGATTAACATGAAGTCGGCTTTTCTATAATTGGGACGGGGACCACCAGGACGATTAATGTGAAAGACAATTTGGAGATTATAACAAAGAACATCGTGGTCACTGAGCCCAAAGGGGGGGTAGTGAATAATGGGAGAAACAGTAAGGTCAGCATTGGTAATGACAAGATCAAGTAAGCTAGAGTTTTGTCCTGTTCTATGTCTGGTAGGCTTCAGAACATGTTGGAGGAGGCCGTGGTCTTGTAAAAAATCCAGGAATTCAAAAGCGGCACTATTTTCCGATTGGGAAGTAAGGAGCGTGGTCCAATTTATGGTAGGGAAATTGTAGTCACCAGTGAGGATCATTTGGCAGCCCTTGGACAGCATGATGAAATGGTTGAGAGACGAAAGGAGAGCAGGCCAGCTGACTTGAAAGGTGATTTTTGGGACTCGATAGCAGCAGCCCACATGCAGATGACAATCCTTAGCAACATTCAACCGGCACTGAATAAATTCCCACTCTCCATGAGGGTCAGAAGAGGAACCAAGGAGAGTCGAGGGGATGCAAGATTTAACATAAACGGCGGCACCACCATGATGATTGGTATCTCTGTCGCAACGATACAGAATGTAACCTGGAAGCCCAAGGGTGCAGTTGTCCACTCTGCTGGAAAGGTGCGTCTCAGTGACGCAGATCACATCCGGATTTTCCGTGTTGACATGAAGTTTGAGTTCATCAAGCTTGCTGAGCAGCCCCTGAGCGTTAAAGTTAGAGAGCTTTAGAGAGTAAAAAGTTTTGTTGGAAATCTTATGTGGCAAACAACCCTTTGGGGAAACATTTTTACTCTTGAATTTAGAGCATATTAGGATCAGCCTCCAGATCATCTTGTGTTAAGTTGTTGAGAAGTTCTTCTGATCCAGAGAGGTGCAGAGAATTCCCATCCTCGTCGCCTTCTGTCAGATCACTCCAATCCCTTGTGATGCTGGTGTTTTCTTTTCTGTTAGCTTCAGTTCCATTTTTTTTTCGGGTGGTGATATTGTTTACCGAAGTCCCAGATGGATGATTGAGAAGATTTGGCTTAAAAAATTGGTCTATAGTTTGTTGCCCAGTTGTTGGTTCCTTAAGGGAATGATGTGCACCGGTGGAGGGTCCAGCCTGATTGGCAGTAGTGGGGCCTTTGTTTTGTTTACGTCTACGTCCAGTGACGTAGGAATTGAGTTGATAGCGTACTAAAAAGGAAAGGAAGAAATACCTTAATAATTAACTGGATCCTTAGAAACTAACACAATTCGACTTTTGTTCTTCATTAAGCCAACCGACACTCCCCCCCCCCCGTCGTCCTCCCCCACCAGGTCGTGGGTGCTCGCCTGCACATCCCACTGAGTCTAAAGGATGACCGCTTTCCGAAGTAGTGTAATTTTAAAACATGAATCCATAACTGTTTAAATTGTATTCGCCCGTCACCTCCACATGTTGATGCAACAGTTGAATTTATTATATTTTCATCTAAATTGTATAATGGCTGTAAACTGTAGATAGAGCAATGTTACGGATATCTGTACGAATAAGTTTTCATTTATCAAGCGAGTCGAGTAAAAAGAAACGTTTATTTGAAAAGAAAAAAAAGTCGAATGAATGCCACCGTCTACGGTGTTAATCCTCATTTATGTTTTCTAAGGATGTCAAAAATATATTATTTTTTAAACTCTTTAACGAACACGTAGACGCATCATATCGTTGTTTTCCGTGATCGGAATTCACGTAACCAGACCAACACTAATCTTGTTGATGGCGACTGCGGCGACAAGTCGAGCATCATGCCTTGACAATGCCTTAGCCTGCAATTCTCTTGTGAAGTCCGGCTTAAATATTTTAAAGCTTCTTACTACAGTATTCAGGAGCGTAGAATCAGAGATCTTATTTTAACACACCAAATCTTAAATAAATCAAGTGATTTGCCCAGTGAAATCCTTTTGTCGGTAAACTCTCCATTGTCGGTTTTACTCGTGGTTCACAAAGAAGCTCAAGAAGCCAGCTTTCAGAACTGAGGGTGCGTTTACACACGACTCACCTTTCCATTCTCGCAGCTGAAATTTTATCGCGATGCCAAAGGTATCGTTGCCATGGTAACAACGCTTCCTGGCTCAGCTATATCCGCCATCTTTTGAACAAATGCTTGCAGTCTTATAATTCGTCACAGTAAGATAAAGAATTTCTCCTGAGGAAACAATTTTCCAAATCGCTTCTAAACTCAATTATTGACTCGTATCGTTGCGGGCTGGTATAGAGCTACTACCGTCGCCATGTTGAAATTTCAGATAATTTATAGCTTCTAGCTGCGAGATTGCAAAGACGAGTCGTTGCATGAACACGCCCTGGCATTGGCAAGTCATGTTTTACTGTGCGTTTCTCCATTAGGTGGAAGGCCTTGTTTGAGTCTGTTGTGAATTCTACAACACTCTGCAGCTGGAAGAGTCGCTATGACAAACTCTAAACCCTACACAGATGTGTTAAGCATGTTCTTTTTGTCAGTTTCACTCTTTTATTGTAATTGACGTGTTCTTTTTCCCACAAAGCTTGCCAGGCAGCGTGCAACCTTACACATAGAGTTGGAAAGGCATTCGAGTGAATATTACGAGGAGCAACAGGCCCCTTTCTCTGTCGCGTTTGGGTGCTCATTCCCGGCTAATGGCCGGGATCCAGCAGACAATCACAGTTTTCCGCGGACCAGGCAAGTGGGGAATGCAGAGCTTGAATTCGCTGCGTCAAGGTGTTCCGAGAGTTCCAAGACTCTTTCGTAAGGACAATTTGAGAGTGGATGCATGGCGTGATGTTACCTTCTCTTCCTAATCATTCTTCTTAGCAAACAGAGCCACCGACAATCAGAAACGTTTTCCTTCCTGCTTGTGCTGCTCTTGTTGGAATATGAGGCAAGGTACCTAATGGTTAGGATGTGCAAGAGGTCCTGGGTTCGAAACTGACTGCAGCCATCTCTGCCATTTTCGGGAAGAGAAGGGCCCTGTGATGCCTCATGCTCATGCCGATTGTGGCATGCAAGACACCCTGGGAATTTGCGGCTGGAATTACCTAGCAAAATTGTCCTTCTCTCCTTCTAGCCTCTGGTTAGGAGCGCGTCAAAACTACAGCAACTACAGCTCTTGTTGGAGTAGCCAAAATATTTTTATTAGAATTTTCAAAGGCGTAATGGCACACTATAAATTCATGCGGTGTTGCAAGACTCGTGCGTCACAAGTCGTTCCTGTTTTTAAGGCGTCTTTTGATCGCGTCTCTGCTACAGCCTTGTGTGCGTTTCCATCGATAAGGTAGATGTATCGATCTGCTTTAAGACGTCATTGCTCGCGAAACTGAGCTGCTTGGAAATGTGCGCGTCCACCCGTTCCTCGCTCTTCACTTCGACCAGAGTTGACTCTGATCCCGCTTTATGACTCGTTTGTTCCGATAATTGAAGAATTCCGGCGGCCGGTCCAACATATGAGAACTGTGTGGCTCGGTCGTCAATAGTCCCCGCAGAAAGGGGCTAACGTACTAGACTCAACTTTCAAAACAAATGGTTCCGGCGTTGAGATTAAGTATGAATTTTCCAAGTTACTATTATAGCGATGTGCCATTAAAAGAAATATTTTCCCTGACAGGACAGCAAAGCCCCACAAGTGCGATGCAATAAATTTATTTTAATTTTCAGCCAAATATCTCTTTCTGGCATTGGTCACAGTTTAAAAACTACAAAATGGGTGTGCGGTAAAAAAACACACAAGTCAGCCCAGTACCGCCATCTTGAAATGATAAAAACCCAGAAGTGATATTTGTTGAAAATTAAATTCAAGTTATTGCATGCACTTGTGGGTTTGCTGTCCGGTAAGGGGCCGTATTTCTTTTATTGCTACCACTTCCCGTAAATCAAATTCAGTTGATAATGATGTGGTAGAGTCGTCGTGCGACAATGAAGGATGCCAGCCAAACATACCAAACAGAAGGTTTAATAAATACAGATGCAGACCTATTTACGTTGCCTTTTGGACTCAAATGTCAGATTGCCTGAGCGGGGAATTGAACCTACGACATTTGAACCCAAATGCCGAGGTCCTACTGTTGAGCTAGACTGACACGGCTCAGCAAGTTATTTAACCCTTCTCGAGCCCATTTGGCTTTCCGTCATGTTAAATACAAATAAAAGGTTTAAGGTTTAGTACACGTGATTGTATACCATCTCAGCCTGCAAACTAGCAGTTGTACATTTCCAACAATTGTCATAACCTTCCTTCATGGGAACAAACGCGACACCTGAGTGAGTTGTGTTGGAAACTCAAAAAATGCATGGAATTTCTTTAAGAATTAAATCACAGTAAATCATAAAGTCATTGTATCAACAAGCACTCTACTTATTCTGTCTTCTAAATAAAATGAACGATTTTTTCAAATTATTCTTATATCATGTCCAACTGTGAATGAGGGTTCGTTTTAGTTTTTTTTTTTTTCTGGGGGAATGTCATTACGACTTCTCACTGTAGAGTGAAATGCGACTTTGCGCTTACTTTCTGCGAATTTTATTTTTTCGTATGTGCCTGGTATAAAAGAGTAAGGAACACAGGCATATGATAAAAAAATATATATTAAAACGTTTTACATTCAAAACTGAAGGTTCCATTGAACTTACGAAATCGATCGTGGCATCGCGTTCATGAAAATCGTGAAAAGCTTCCTCGCAAATACTTTCAAGGCTTTTTATTTGTAAACTGACGATTATTATAAACTGGCCAGAAATGCAAAAAGATTGATAACTTATATGAAAATAATGAAAAATTATATTAAAACTCTCTGCTATCAAATTTGAAAGTTCTACACACCATTAAGAACCGTTCCCGATCGTTCCCTACAATCGGGAATCCCCATCGTACATTTTCAGCAATACAAGCTTGTGAACCAAAGCCAGAGACGAAACAGTAACGCCATCTGGCGGGATGTCTAAAATTCTTGGCCATGACAAAATTTGTGTACCAATACATAGTTGGTAAGACTGAGGTGGTGCACAATACTATATAGTCTTAAGTCTAATGTGAGTCTAATGCTAATACGCTTTCAGCTAAAATCCACACTAGAAATGAATAAGTGCAACAAGTCACCATTATGCATTGTTTCATTGATTAAAGAACTGCTTATTTAGCATCGAACAAGTTAGCTCTTCAAAGAATGTATCAAGGTTAACAGTAACCAGTGCAAAATTTATTCTGGCCAATGTTGCATGCATAGTTCCAATGATGTAATTATATATGTACAGATTTAATCTTAACATAAATCACAAGGATGAGTAATAAATGAAAATCACACAGGTTGAGTTACCTACCATATTTTGCAGATATGAAAATTGGCTTTCCCGCCATCACACAGAATTAAAGTTGAGGCAAAAGTGAGTTATCTTTTCACGTAGTTAGGGTATTAACTATGTTTGGTTGCAAAACGATTCCGAAAAGGTTTTATATTACAAATTTCAACCCGTGTTACTTGTTGGGGCCTCGAGAAAAAAAAAACTTTGAAATGTGGATCCGCTGCCAAGGTAAAAACAACTTGTTTTTTTCTTTAGCACCACGTTTTTCAGCCTTTACATAATTTTTATTTTGTTTGGTTGCATTTCACAAAAAGTAATTGCTTGCTTGTGGATTGAAGAAGGAGAGGGGATGTTAAATATTGCAACAAGACTAAACGTTCAGTGTCACGGTTGCTTCAAAGAACTAGAAGTTAGTTTCAGGCGTTCCATCCGCCGTCCTCGTTCTGTTTGCTTATGCTTAGTTGGACTTCATGCGTATCTTTTATTCAGAGAGTGGACAGTGTTTAGTTTTTTTTATACATGACGTGAACAGTACGTGTCAAGCACTAACGAAACAAGGAAACTGTCAGAAAACAAATGAAGCAAATGGTCTGCATCTGACCTTCTGAGAATAAAAGATACACAAATCTGAGAAAGATATTAAAGACATCCGCTCCGACTGGTACTTCGGCGTACTAGGCCGGGCGTTCTAACCACTGCACTAAAGGAGCTTACCCTGCCAACATGCTTCAGCCTAACTGAGAAGATGTTTATTCTTTCTCAGTGTAACTTAAATGCCACAAACGTAAAAAGGAGGGAAATCAACTTGCTTCTTGCCTCCACATTACAGATAATGCAATCAGTAGAACAAAGCAAACAGTGTGCATTAAAGACCGGCCTTGTGAGGATACAACATACACTAATCTGAGACAAAAAAAAAACGAATGACAACTGCCGTAAATGAGGCTCGAACGAAGGATTCCCGCATACTTAATCAGGGCGCTCTAATCACTGTGCTACCGGGGCGATCCTGGAGGACCCTAGCTCGGCTGATGCCTGTAGCAGGGGTCCGCCCCGATATCGCAGTGGTTACAGTACCCGGCCCAGTATGCGGGAATTCCTGGGGTCGAGTCCCAGTCAAGGCAGTACAGTGTCTTTTCTTTCCATCTCAGATTAGTGCGTCTGTAACTACTCAGGGAATGGGCGAGAGGTTTCAAGTTCAAGAACTCAATTCCAATTCATTCCTTACTGTATAGCTAGGGGTCTACACACAGAGTACCACATATTAGGCATCAGCCAGAATTTATCCTTCTAACTGACCCTGTAGGCTTCAGAGTCCGGAGGTTCTGACCGTTCAGTCTGAACCCCAAACACCAACTAACTCGAGCCTTTGCCCCACAACTAACTCGAACCCCACATGTAAGCTTCGTGAGTTGCGCGCTGCCGTACATGTAAGCCGGTTACACGTCTTATATTCTTACAGGCCAGTCTTTTTTAATTCACCGTTTATACTTCGTTAACCCTTTACCTGTTGATTTTATTCTTTATTTAGATCAGAAAGTTTTTGATTTTGTAGCCGGAATTCTTCCATATCCAACATTAGCAGAGGGACATTCGACCTGAAAAAGGTGTGCCAGTGTTGGTATACTTTCCAGAATTTCCTGTTCCATCAATTAGGGGCCCCTTTATCAGCGGTCCTGACCTCAGAGGGACCTGGAAAATTTACATACAACCTAAAAACTTGGCACGTTTTAATTTTAACAGGTATTAAATTGAAAGGGAGCCGTTTTTCCTTTCTGCCTGTTCACATGGATTAAAAATGTTTAAAAATGTAAATCTACGACACGAGTTTCAAATCCTGTAAACTCTAGTTTATGCCGCATGGAAACCGTGTTTATTCCGAAAATCAATTTAAGACGTGAAATCACTGGGCAGAAGGTTCGAGGGTTTACTTCGGCTTAGCCGTAACGAAGATTGACGGGATTTAAACCGATCAATCTTGTGTGAAGATAGTGTTTGAAACGTTTACTGCTTTGGAAAGGAATGAAGCTGTAGGCGCTATCACGGAAAATAGGATTTGTGACCCGATCTCGTTCGGAAATAACTCGACCGTAGAGTGGTAAAAATAGTGTATCGCGTGCAGGTTTCCACTGGTATCGTTTTCCAAAGATAGGGGTTTGTGTTGACTGTAAGTCGGAGTTAAAGTGACGTAAAAATTGTGGGACTTGCAATTTTGAGTTGAAGAGTCGTGACGGTGGAAAAGTTTGCTTCACTTCTGTTCAATCATAGGACTTATGAAAGATGTTTTGCTTCCGGGAACACGGATACCAGAATTTGGGCTTTTAAGGTTTTCGTTCGTCCATTACTTGAAAATGCGACTCCTGTCTGTTCACCCTACCTTGCGCGTGACATTGATTTAATCGAGAAGGTGCAGAGGCGTTACACCAAGGGCCTCCCGGTACTCGGGGAAGTCGCGTATCGGGAACGTCAGGCGAAATTGGGCCTAGAGTTTCTTGAATTCCTGACGTTCAAGATTATAAACTATCTTATTGCCATTGACTTACCTTTTTTTGACCTGGCAACAAATTCTTTTGGATACGCGGGTGCACTCATGTAATATTGATTCCTTCCACCAGGGTCGATTGTCGTCGAAATTTTTTCTCGATGCGGGTTGTGCCGATTTGGCATGCCCTGAGGAAAAAACTATCAGTGCATAAACCTGAACCTCTCTGTGAATACTTGAAGTACTTCCATTATAGCCACTTCCTGCACTCGTGCTACAAGCTTTTTAAAATTCCGGTGCTGTATTAGAGGACCAAAGCCCTTCCGCCTTCCTTCCACTTCTGGGGTGATAAATTGATCATTTTATTTAATTATCTCCAGTTACAGACTTGTATTTTAGGAAAAGGTTGGCCATCGAAACGATGCGATGTAGCTATTTTTTGGTCGTTACAGTCACTTGGCATCTGTATCTACGAATACGTATTAATATTAAGGGGTCAGGAAGTTTTGTACTCACATTCAACCATTATCGCGTGGCGGCGTATTCATCACTTAACTAGAACACTGCAGTATAATTTCGAAGCAGATCCATTTCTGTATGGTATTAGTCTCTTGAGTTTGTTCCACCAGCATCGATGAAGCATTCTAGGCCTCTATATTGTAATTAAACATACTCCTGTCCACCCCTTCAAGATGCAATAGGTTGTTGCTCTATCACTATACAGAAATCGTTGTAAATTCTACTTGCTCCGACACTCACTACCTTCCAAAACCAGCAGTCCAATTCAGCGCAACTCGCAAATGTTGAGGACAGTTTGGTGCCTCCAAACGCGAGCAATGTCAGCAGACCGAACCACACTTGACAGCTGAGCAGAGGATACGTCACCTTTAAATGTGGCTGATGGAGCTCTGCAGTCAACAAGCAGCAGCAAAGATGCTTATTGTTGTGGTTGATGAACCCACAGACACGTTACTCGCGTCCAAAAGTGGCGTCGTTTTCGCTCAAAATATACGTTTGGAACGACGGAGTAAAAAAATATAAGGGCCAATCTAAGAAACTGATCATTATTTATGTCTGGAAGGGGGCCCGGAGGAATTGGAAATGTGACCTTTAAATGTTCTATGACCCGGGGTGGCGGCGCCCCCCTCCATCCAAGGTCTAAACATATTCTGCCCCGCCTCTCCCTTTCCACCGCAAAAATAGGTTTTTCTAATTCCTTTTGAGGTTAAGTGTAGATGATTTCCTCTGGATTGATTAAAAAATTGCATTTCGCATCGACAGGTTCCCAATTGTGTGGAAAACAAGCCATGAATTAAAGTGTGTTCTTCATAATATTCAAAGAAGTGTTCTTTTAAACCAACCTTGTACCGACGGTCATGATTCATGACGGAAGAATAATTTTTTATGTAATGGATGAATATTGGCACAACTAAGGCACTTCGAGTCAGCATGTCCATGCCCTTCACGCCATCTGCACGTGCAGCATGAAAAATACCCCATGGTGCAAAAAACTTTGTTAGAAAGTGGTTTTAAAGATTCATCGTGTGACATTAGAAATAACGTCAAATCTTACATAAACTTTCATTATGAGGGGTCGGCGGGGAGGCTTGTCCGCCGATAAGTTACGGCGGTTGTAGAAATTTTGCCTGCTGAACGTGTCATTTTTTAGGTTCAAAAATAATTTTTTTCCCCTCCTCCTCCTTTGTGACCCTCCTCCTTTACGGGCCTAAAAAATGTATGACTGCCCCCTCGAGACGGTCGAAATAAAATCCATGACCCCCAATTTCCTCCGACCCCACCCCCTCCGAGATAAATAATGACCGATCCCTAACTGCGTAATAAATTTCAGCAAGCAAAGTGGTGTAGTAGTTAATCGAGCTCTGGCCGTTTGCACGCTTGGAGTTTGCTGAGTTTGCTGTAGTTTGAAGGTGCCAAACTGTTTCCAACAGTCACAAGTTAAGCTGGACTGGATTGATCGTTTTGGTAGGTGTTGTATGTATATCCTTCAGAGCAGATTCCAGACGGCTTTATTATGATCTTGGAGAGATTGGATCACGTCGTTACAATGAAATACCGAAATCTCAGCTAAATTTTTAGCGTAACACTTTCGCTATTGTACTATTGTTTCCTTTTCCCACGAGAAAGTTGTAATAGACGATCAAATCGGCTGAAAATAATGTGAACAATTTAGTCTCTGCATTTTCTGTTGAATGATGTGGTTCTGAAAATCAATAATAATACTAGTTTGTCTTAGTATAGTTGAGTTCTGCCATACACACTATCTATACCTTCAACCTGTGTGCGTGTGTGAGAGTGTTCGCGGTTGGCATCGCTACTTTAATTCACTTAGTACCACGACTGACTTTTGGAGTCAATTAGTATTGGATCTCGGCAATGCCGGCAAATATGTCAACATCGAATAACACGGGTCGCCATTTTTAATTTCCTGTCCGTATCCGTACAGCAGCGCCATAACATGATGAAAGAGGCAATTCCGCATGGCTATTTCTACACCCTCCCCCTCTTCCTTCCCATTCCACCTCCCACCCCATACCACTTCATCCTGTTGAGTTTTTGACGTGAATGAAACGTGACGTGTATTGGCACAGGCCTTACGGTGCAATATGGACCACCATAAAATAAGTTTTGTGACCGTGTTTACTGGTTTTTGATGACGCCATTAAGTTGCGTTGCGTGAACAATACCCCGTCATCAGTTCCCTTTTGTTTTGACTCGAATTGACCCCAGAATTTCACTTAAGGTAGAGCAACCGATTTTATTTTTCATTCTTCTACGTTTGAGTTGGCGTTCGAGCTGTAACGAGAACCCGGATGGAGTGGCATCGAATACCTTTTCGCTTCCAAGTATACGTGTCACGTGTCACCAAAACCGGAAGTAGAAGTCGAAAGTTAATATTGATCAGCATTCACTGTTGCTCGTAAAAAGAATAATAGTTGGAATTGAAAGACGTTTTCCCGTCAAGCAAGAAGAGAAAACGATATAAATAGGACCTCTTCACTCATATTTACGACTGGAAACCCACAGAATCGTAAAAGTTCCAGTTGAAGGGGTTTGTGGTTGTGCTGACGTAAGAATGAAACAGTTCATTTTAAAGATGCGGATGACCTCTAAGTATGTCGCTTCATTTGGAGGCAAAATATGGTAGGCCCCATTTTCGTAGTTAACTGTCATTGCCCACATTCCGGGTAATCTTAGGTGAGAAGGTTATAACGTTTTTGAGGGAAATAAAGCACTTCTTCCCATTAGCTTATTAGCATCTTCTTTGTGGTCACGTGGATAACTTGTTAGTCACGTGGTTGTTGAAAGGTCCCTTATTCGCCTCATTATTTCACTCTTATATTTTCCAGAAATTAAGAAATACTCTGTATTCTTTTCTTTTATTTTTTTAATGCAATCGGAAACAAACTAGTCCGCATTTAAACTTACACTAGCAAATTCTTAAAACTACAACTGGCACGAAACAATTTTTACTAAATGTCTCTTGATGTTGAGCATGCCCAATACGTAGGCCTAAGTCTATTTAAAACATCCGCATTGCTCTTACGAGTACAGGCGAAAGAAGGTTTGAATTAATGATGAATGGTTGATTCAATACACATTCTTAAGTCAAAGTGCATGAAAAATAAATAAGTTCAGGTTTAACCGTGTGATCTTCATTATTTATCTTTCATACTCTTCCGAAAATCTGTCTTCCAAATATTCTGTCTTCTTTTATTTTTTTTAATGCAATCGGAAGCAAACCAGTCCGCATTAAAACTTACATTAGCAAAGTCTTAAAACAACAACTTTTAATCAAATTTCGCTACAGTCAATGTTTAGCATTCCCAAATACGTAAGTCAACTTAAAAGTCAGATATGCAAAAAGCCCATCGCCGCATTGCTCTTAACGAGTACAGGCGAAAAAAGGCTTGAATTTATGATGAATGGTTGATTCAATATACGTCCTTAAGTCGAGTGCATGAAAAATAAATAAGTTCAGTTTTAACCGTGTAATGTTCAGTCGGAATAAAACAAACGAAATGCATCAAATACTCTTAGTTTTGACTTGCAGGGCCGTGCGTAGGGAGTGGGGAGGTGGGAGGGAGCAGGGGGAGCTACTGACAACCCCCCCCCCCCCCACCACCACCACCACCGAATGCTCTTTAAGAAATGCAAGACTTTTACTGAATACAAATACTATACAAATTAAGGTTGTAAACAGCAAATACCAACTAAGCCTGTCACCCCCTCCCGATTTGCTGATGTTGGCTCGGCCAAGGGCTTGAAGACATTGTAGCTATACAGACTAAGAGAAATCTTATGGAAATTCAACTGAATCTTCCGTAATTCACACACAATTACCCGAAAATGACACCCAAAATCGTGAACTCAAAAATATTGGCAAAACGGTAATAATTTTCAAATTTGAGGGTGTCGTTTGGCGGAAACAAAACGATTTTGTGTTGACATCTTCTCACGTCTGTCAAAGAGTTAACTATAACCCAAAGAACAGAAAAAGGGATAATTCTTGCTTCTTGCCAGAAATGAGTTGCCGTTTTATAAAATGGCTGACATTTTAGTGTCGTACATTAACCGTTTCCAACTGGAAGGAACATATGTCCCAAATGAAGCTGTACCTATCCCGAACCACCGATCAGATTCTCGCTGATTCGGTTATGCTCGGTATGCCGAGCAACTTCGTCCAATTATATGCATTTCTGGCTCTGCCGCTTGCTGTAGACTTGGCCTAAAGCTTTCTACTGGGATGATCTTCATCCCGGTAATACTTGCTAATATTTTCTCTCTCCGTAATAATTAACATTCGAACTTAACTCATTTATTGTGTGCACATCATCTCCTCCATTGATTACTTGTAAAGGTGCGTACTGATTTTCTCGGTAATGCACGGTGCAGCAGGCATTTTTTTGTGGTCGGCTCAGCTAGACAGGAACAAAATTTGCTTACTACAGCCATAGTCCCAGGGCACACCAAGCATAGCGAGGAAGCACAGCCCAGCGGTTAGCTCGTCGTCTCCACACCAAGAGAAAGCCGGTTCGAATCCGAAGACTAACCAAAGTCCCATTAAACAAAAAACCTGAAAGTTAGTTACGGTGTTAAAGGGTTTAACAGGATTTAATCAAATCACATATTTTCTCGCCCCAGAACAAACTTTGCACCATGGAAGAAACATGTGCCATGCATTCTAACCACACAAAAAAAGTCAACAATTGTTTAAGTCCCAACGCTCAAATTCTTGAAAGTATAAGATAATGTGAGATAAGATCAAGATTTGGGGTTTGTTAACAACTCTGTAATGTGTGGTACAGTGGCAACCCAGAGCACTGCAGTGTGACTTTAGTTGGCGCTAATGGCCTAGCTGTTCGACACGTCATAAAGCCTCAACCCCCTCCCCCACAACGCGCAACGCAAGCTTTGCTAGAGATTCTACCACGATTAAAGCGAGCTAGCACAGCCTAGTGGTTCACGTCGTCGACGATAAACAAAGAGAAATCTAGTTCGAATTAGAGGACGCACCAAATTCCCAATAATAAAATATTCCTTAAGTTAGAGGTAGATCCCAATTTATAAAATAAAAGTTCCACACTGCAGTCAGTTTCAGTCTGATGTCGTCAGCAATATTGATGGGGTGGTACAGCCAAGTCTATATTTAGAGGCAGCTGCCAGCTTGGTTCTACACGAACAACGCGGATCTAAGGAACCGCACTGACCTTGGGTAAAAATCGTTCGATCCAGGTGATCGAAACGCGTCTGCGTGCCAAGTTTCAAGTCGATCATACCAACAGAAAATCGCTGCAGCCTTCGTGAAGGATACAACTCACAAAAAAGTAATTCATACGTTTTCTCCTATCATAACCTGCCAATAAACTGTCAGTAGAGAAGTCACTGGCTAATAAATATAAACGTTGATGTTTTTGACAGTTTAATTACATACTGTTGTTTTCAGACGATCGATAACCCGCTGCTTGGCAACAGTCATGGCTTCAAGTGCATTGCTGGTACATGAAGATCTGTAAATAGTTCGTAGGAATAATCCATACTGGAAGATTTTACGTTTATGTACGGCGCCTTTCCTTTGCTTTCGTTGATTGTGTTTTTCACATTTCTGAAAGTGGTTGCCTTGACCTGTCTGTCCGACCAACTTCCGGATTTTCGTTGCTTTCTTTCAGTATGTCCACGGGTGTCGTTATAAAGCTTCACATGCCCAGAAAACAAGGCGTGAAAGACAGGACAACTGCCCCAACAGGTACTCAAGCACAGAACTTCCGCACGCTAGGCCGAAGGCTATAACCACTGTGCTACCGGGTCGGACTCTAGCTATTGCTGCAGCCGAGCTTAGTAGCTGTTTCACCTTTGTCAGTGGTAACCTGAGGGTCACAAACACGAAGAATAGGACGCAGTGAAAGAAAATCTTTTTTCGGAATCCCTAATACCTTGGTTGTGAAAAAGTTGCCTTTTGTCTTCACACTCTGAGGTGATGTCTTGAGGTACCAGAAGTGGCTTCATATTTTTTAACATGTTTAACTTGGGCTAACAAAATTAATAGAAATAATATATGACTGGTTTAAAATTTAGTTTTAACATTGCATTATTTGATGCGTACAGAGTACATGGAACGTAACCATAATTGCAAAAAAAATTGTCTTGTTCGATAACGTGCATTGATTCCAGATTTTTTTAACGAAAATACATTTTTGCGTGATTACGGAGTGTTTATAGATGCTTCTTGACGCCATTAAAAGAGATAATGTTTAAATTACATTTTAAGCCAATCAAATAAAAAATTTTCATTTCTTAGCTGCAGTATATCGCCTGTGTTAAACAATGCTAAACTTTAAACCACTTGTGGCACCTCCAGAGTGATGAAATGTTTTGTGCGTCTTAATAATGCTGAAGGGCAACTTTTCCACACCCAAACTGTTAGAAATTCTGAAAAAGATTTTTTTCTCTGCACCCTAACATATTAGCTAGGAAACCAACTTGTCCTCCAGCCTAGAAATATTGCCAGCAGTAATTAAAGGGGTCGTTATCCCTTTATTTTGTGATTTATTCTTGATTTTATTTTTATTTAGCTGTGGAATGTGAGTCGAAGAGGTATACTCACTGATTTCCTACGCCCAATTGCCTAGAAGCCATGCCGTCTTTAGCCCTTTTTTCTATATTACGTACGAAAAAAAATGTAAACCACATAACCAATTTTATTATTCCGGTTACATGAGTATTCGTATCTTTACAAGGGAGCGGTGAGTGTATCTTCTAGCAGGGGTCCCCAAACTACGGCCTGCGAAACCCTTTAGTTCAGTCTGCACTTAATTTTCCGTTTCATGGTAATGTTAAGTTATTATTTTTGTTTTTGAAGGTATATTTTTTTTTTCCTAAACGAAGTCAAGGCTTGCGTGATAGTCCTTTTCTTTTACTGCTTTGTTGTCTCTCAGGGTGGAGAGTGGGTGAGTAAGACCTCCTTGTTCGTTCTGGGGTGGATGTCTAAGAATGCTGTGGCCCAAGTCTGAACCACAATCAACCAATCGAGAGGCAAAATCCGGCCCGCCAAAGGTAATCATTTGCGCCATATGGCCCTCAGTTTGTAAAAATTGGGTACCCGTGGCCTATACGAAAACAGCTGGCACGGGTTTGTATGCACGCATGTGTTGCCCTCAGGCACTATAGTCGATAAGAGAAACTGGTAGGTCGAGCTGATTTGCGATTTTTTTTGGGTACGAGTTTGTTCGCAAAGCTTTTTCTTGGAAAGATAAAAGAGCATTCTCTCTATCCGATTCAACCATTAGACTTCACTCAGAACGGAACTGACTAAATGATATTTAAAAACGACGACCACATTTTAAAATTTCTATTTTTAAAATACAGGTAATTTTGGGGGGGAATTTGCAGTTTTAATTCTATTATCGTAAAGTTTCAAATTATATTCGTAAATACACCTAGCTGACTCAGGATTACCTTGTTGTACTTCAGCACATTTTAAAATTCAAAACTGAAAATTGGAAGACAGACTTCGACATAGGTCATGTTTGTTGGCTTGACATCAGTATTGATTTTATTTATATAGGTTATGCTTTATTCATCTTCTTTCTTTTGAACGCACAACTTTTAAAACTATTCTTTCTTAACGATTAAAAAACATAAAACACACAAGAGTTTGACTAAATGTCACTAAATAAAATTTGTCAATTAATAAATAAATCATACGGTAAAGGGTAAACGAAGCATAAAGACTGGCATGATAATACAAAATACTTTAATATGAGAAAGAAGAAACGACAACCGCCCCGACTGGCACTCGAACTCAAAACTTCCCATTGATTAGGCCGGGCACTCTAACCATTGCGCTACTGGGGCGGATCCTGGCTGCAGGCTCCAGCCAAGCTTAGTAGTTGTTCAGTCTTTCTCAGTGATGACATAAATGTCACGAACTTACACACAAGGAAGGAACGCAACTATGTGTTTATGGCCTTTATGTCAATGCTGAGAAAGACTAAACAGCTTCTAAGCTCGGCTGGAGCCTATCGCCAGATTCGCCCCTATAGCGCAGTGGTGAGGGTGCCAGGCCTAATCATTGGGAAATCCTGTGTTCGACTCCCAGACGGAGCAGTTGTCTTTTCTTTCTTTTTTGATTAGTTTACCTTGCATCCTCACAAGGCCAGTCTTTAATGCAGAATGTTTGATACGTTTAAAATCATTTTCACTACAGGACTGAAAACCAAATCAGCCCACTAAGTCCAAAAAGCAACGGAAATAGGTTTGCAGCTGTAATTATTTATATTTTTCAGTGTTAAGAGATATTCTGGTCATTTTTCTGGCTTTTCTTCACGTTGAAGCATCGATGCGCCATTAAGCCTCAATTCCCCCCCCCCCCATCCATCTTTTACAGTTTTTCTACTGTGACAAGAGTGCTTTCACTTCAACAACACACCACATATTGGCAGTTTTTACGTCTCGCAAAATCTAATGGTGTTCCTTACAAACATTTCTCAAGTACGCAATAAGTTTTTTTAAACAAAGAAGTGTAACACCCAAACCTGATTGTTTGTTACATAACTTCCCCACGGCTTGATGTTGTTAAGTTACCAATTCAGTTCAGTTATGTCAACAGTGAGCAATTTTTAAACGAAAGTCGCTTAATTCTAAACGCAGCATGAGCTGTAAACTTGATGTTAAAATCTAGTTTTTATGCCATACATCATTTGAAGCAAGTTAACGGTTGTATAAATGATCCGGCTCAACTCTGAACATTATACTAGAGCTTTAATACGTGTATCTCGGTGGGGTGTAAAACTCATAAACAATAAAGGCAATCATTCTCAACCAACTGGCTAATTGTAGTTGCAGTTATCGATATTTCGTCCTGTTGCAATTGGACTTCCACGGGAGATGGCTAGGTTCGTCTGAGCGGAAGTTCTGTGTGTACGGAACAGGAAGTGGCAAAAGAGAAGTACATTTTTTTTACCAGTCTGTAGGCGCTCTATTGTAGATGCCCTGGAATCCTTGGTGTGGTACAACCGTCGGAATTCCTTAGCACAGCGAATCCAAGCTCTGCGTACCCTCTTGCTAGCCAGAGAAAAACTGAGGTTTTTTACTGGAACCCAGATCATGTTGGGATAGCTGGGATTGAACACGCCGATGCGGCAGCGAACGGAGCCCTTTCTGGTCCTCTAGAAAGAGATCTCACCCTTGTTCCCTTGCACGCCTTTACAACTCTACGTCTGAGGTTGTATGCTGCGTAGCAAGCCTTGTGGGGGAAACCGTACTGTAAGTTTCGAACTATTGAAGGCACTGTCCAGACATAAAGTCGTCGAGAAGAGGTGGTGTTGACCCATTTACATATTCGTCACACCAACCTTACCCATTGCTTCCTTTTGAGGGAGGGTTATCCCTCCTAAATGTTATTGGTGTAGTTGGCCACTTTCCGTCCGTCATGTACTAGTTGATTGGCACCAACTTGATGGTGTTTGTCGAGGTTTCCTTCTTCCGTGAGAATTAACGCGTCATTTGGGTGATGCGTGTGTCTTCCTGCTAGGGTTTTGTAAATTTTTGCAGAATGGACAGAAACGATATGCTCTCGATTTAGGTTTTTTTTTAAACATGTCTGTAATATGTGACGCAGTGGCAAGCCGACCATTGCGCTGTGACTGAGGTTGGCACTAATGACCTAGCTGTCGATGCACCATAAAATCTCAAGCCCCACCCCCCTTTAGAGTGACGGAACTTGCTAGTCCTCTATTTACCTATTGGCCTTGGGTAGAGCTTATTTCCTGGCGCAGTTACGCGATGGGTCTTGGTTCGTTGGGACATTTGTCCATCATATTTTCATCCCCATCGTCCTGGCGTTAATCGACTTGATTTCTTAGGTTTGTCTTTCGTTTGATGCTCTTATGCTCTCAGTTTCGTTTAGTACTGGCGCTTACCGCTGTGACTGGCCTCCTGGCGACGATCAGTGGAATGTGGCCTCTTTCATTATGTAAGATGTAAGATGCAAGTGTAAAAGATTCTATAAGAAATTGTTTGAAAGGCTTCCCACGCATGCGCGAACCTAAATTTTCGAGCTAGGCTCTCCTTTGGCTTTTCATTTTTTGTCTCTACTTTTGCTCGACCAACGCGGACCGATTTAGAGTCTGCTCTTCTGACCTTATTCAGGTTGGTTCTTGAAAATTAGGTATGCTCAAGAAAAGTCCAAAAGGTATCGAGGCGAACATTCTGTCAACATCAACCACCCAATTGCTGTAAGTCGTGGCAAGCCTTTTGACGCCTTTCATTGAACCATGCCATTGAAATAAACGCCAAATGTCTACTGATTTACAGTTTGGACGTACATTTTATTTCTTGTCATATTTAAGCAAAAGTGCGACATTTTGAGGTTCGACGGACAAACCATTCGACCTCAACACTCCAAATTCATATTTTAGTCGTACAACTGTTAAGGTTATTGGTGTTGTATATCAGGATAAAGGCTGTGTCTATTGCAAGACTGGTGCGGGTGTGTTTTTCTGTGCATCGAATGGTTGCAATTTGGTGAGTGGCCGAAATTAATAAAGTGCACAGACTTCACCTTCAGCTTTCATCATCATTACAAAAAAAACCTCTTGTGAATATTCGAGTGCAGCAGGACGAAATATCGATGTACGCAACTGCATACAGATTTTTGGGTGAGAATTATTTCTTCCATTTTTATCATTACTAGATCTCGAACGAGAAACTTCCGGACTACTTCCGGCAAGAACCGAGAGTCTGTGCAGAATAGATCCCAAAGCTGATAAAGAAGATAGTGTGCCACACTACCCACAGCCATGGCACGAATATTGCAAGGGTTCCGTTTCCACCCGTCAGTCATATCAGTTTCTTTAAGTAGCTAGGTTAAGCTCCCATCGGTCAGTCACCATGATCATCTTCCCAAAGAGAAGCACGTTCGCATCCCTCAATCTACTGGCGTCGATCCACGCCTGGATTCCTT
Source organism: Lithobius niger (assembly GCA_023313725.1). Classification (NCBI taxonomy): domain Eukaryota; kingdom Metazoa; phylum Arthropoda; class Chilopoda; order Lithobiomorpha; family Lithobiidae; genus Lithobius; species Lithobius niger. The sequence continues at coordinate 63,759 of JAHWFP010059601.1, read as the reverse complement.
TCTGGTTAGTTTGTCTAACCAGATTCCTTTCTGGTTCCTTTGCCTAACTTTGACGTCATAAGCACTTTTTCGCGTATCTGAGGGTCAAAAACTCAAGTTACAGTAGTAAAAATAGACCTATACGAAGCGCAATTTAATCATTTTTCATTTCGTGCTACTCTCATATTTGCAGGTGCCGTACTTCAAAAGGAGTAGGTACACGCACACACACGCGCGCGGTGTACTTTTTTATTGATGTAGATAAAATGTTTGTGTATTGTTTATCTCCATCTTATTAGAGCAACAGCCCACAAACTCCACACACGTTACCATCTTTATTTACGAACTTGTGTTTGTGCTTCTCTTGCTTTGGCTGTAAGACTTTATTTCGTTGTACAGTATTTGTACAGCCGCTGCTTGATTGGATTAATAGCGAGAAAGCAAAGTGTTGTTTTAGGATGTAAGCAAAGAAAAAGGGGTCAACACTTAAGGTTATTTATTAATGTTTCCTGTTCATTTTAAGCCATTCATTCTTTGGTGTTATCTGACTTGACAGTAATTGCCGAGCAACCAGAAGAGCCTTCCTTCCACAACCCGAACGGATAAAAGCGAAGGAAAGAGGATTTAGGTGGTTTGTTGATCGAGGGTTAGGTGGCTGGGAAGAGGGGAGGAGGGGGGTAAGAGAGGAATGTATAATCAGCATGCGAGCTAGAATGGCCGCCATCGTTGATACCAATTACTTTACGAACCACGAGCGGACCAAAGAGGGCATCAAGTGATCTATAGGAACACGTCCTTCAAATACGTCATTAAGGATTATCTACGAGCCAAGCAACATAACCACTCGAATTGGAATTACAATCTTTTTGGAGAACAACGCCCGTATGTGCAGTGACAACTTTATCTTTCAGATGAAGACTGACTTAAACTTTAACTTCAAGAATGACTTAAACATTAAAGTGTATATACTTCAGGAGAAAATAAAAAAAATAAAAAAGAAGTATTCGAATTAAAGAAATCAAAACAGAAGGGATACTTTTTCAACAATTTTCAGTTTAACTGTAACTCAGCCAACGTTGTGGTGCAGAAATCCGCTCCATTGAAACCGAGAGGAAATAAAGATGTTACCAGGATGTAAGCAAAGACTGAATGAAAGACAGTTTCTCGTCGCTGGTTTCAAAGAAAACATTAGTATGATTTTCGCTATTGGCTAATTTCCAATTTTCCTTGTACTAATCATAGCACCAAAAATGTATAGGGTTGTGGAGGAGAATTTGTAACTCTAAAAAGTCCTATTGCAACTTGTTCAACTCATTCCTATTAGTTTCGTGCGAGTGTGCAGAGGGGTCCACGCATTCCGTCTGGTAGTTTTTGCTCATTTTTTCAGCCCAAATCTTAAGTAAATTAAATTAAAGCTAAACTTAACTAAATAATAATTAAATACAAGCTAGTTTCGTTTAATTTAGTTTAATTTTAGGCTGAAAACTGAGTAGAAATTCCCACATGAAACTCGTGGCGCCTTCTATAAACTTAGATAGAACTAACAGGAATGAATCTAAGACGTTTCAGTAGTTACGAACAGTCGTTGAGCATCTGGCCAGAACGAGAAATGGAACACACGGTAATATCGTCATGGCACTCCGGTCGAGCACTATATACGCGCCCTGTTTTATGTCGCTCCTGGTAAAACTTACACAGTCTTGTCAATACAACGCAGAAAAACGTCGATTTAATGTTTTGTAGCGATCGACGAGACTTTTCACGCTTCGGGTTTTTCACTCTTCCCCAAAGGCTCTTTGAGACGGAAAGACGTAATCTGGCTTAGGCGTGGCGTCAAAGTCAAGCCCTTAAGCGCCGGTGCACACGTGCGGTACCGCATTTGCGGTTTGGTTTACGTGACGTTTGTTGGGCACTGCACACGTACCAGAGTCGACGTTGCGTTACCGCCCGCCGCTCGTGCGGTTGCTTTGCACCGCAATTCCCCCCGTCAACGCAGCGGTACCGCAGCGTTAAAAAATCGCAATTGCGTCTCTGAGTACCTTGTGTGACTTGAGCGGTGCACACGTCCGCCGTTTACCGCAAAAGCGTTACCGAAAATGGCGTCCAATTTCGAAGAAATAGACATGGAATTGTCTATTGGGGGAGTAAAGAACTATCCTGAAATATGAAATGTTGCTGCAGAAATGATTGAAGTCTCATTGGGAAGTAATTAAAGAACTTATCCGAATTTTTTAGTTAACCTGCAAAGGATGTATAACATTTTCCCCTGCTACGTTTTAAATTAGTACATCAATGTACCAAAATTCGTCGCATTGGTTTTAAAATATATTTTTTGTTCACGAGGTAGGCGAAAAAAGCAATATCGTCTCATTGGTTTCAAACTATAATTTTTTGTACACGAGGTTAGGGAACCGAACGCGCACATACGTCGGCAGTTTCTTTCAGAGGGCTGTTTCTTTTGGTCATCTACCGCTAGTGACGTACGCGTGTTAGTGCATTTCCGGTGATTGTGCATTCCTCGTATTTTGGGGGACATCTGACGGCAAACCAAGCTGTAATGATAACCTATGCTATTTTATGTTTCTGCAGAACTGCCATTTTGTGCCGTGAGGAGGTGGTGTTGGCCCGTTTGCGCATTGGTCACACTCGACTTACTCACTGTTTCCTTTTGCGGGGGGTTGACCCTCCTGAATGTTATTGGTGTCGGCGGCCACTTACGGTCCGGCACTTCCTTGTTGATTGTTGCCATCTTGATGGTTTTCATCGTCGTTTCCATCTTCCGCATGACATTGTGCGTCAATTGGGCGATAAGTCTGTCCTCCTGTCCGGTGTTTTTCTATTTTTGCAGGAGGTACAGATGTATGACAAGATTTAGGTTAGGGGTTTGAATAATATCTCTGTAGTGTGTGGTGCAGTGGCAACCTGGACCACTGCACTGTGACTGAGGTTGGCCCTAATGACCAACTGTCGCCATTAAGCCTCATCCCCCCCTCCCCCATTTTGTGCCTCTCTATAATTTTCTCACGATACTATAGGGCAGTGACATGACGCAGTATTATTGTATGTAACTCTATGGTGGAGCCAGTAACAGGGTTAGCTGCAAGGGGCACTGGAGGGGTTAAAGAAGGTCGTCTTACTGAAGCCAATGCTATTAGACTGGCTTCGCGGGATTTTTGTTTTTGGAGAAAACAACGTTTTTTTAAGCCTAAGAAATCCGCTCTTAAAGCACTGTCTTGACTAGAAGTGCCGTTGTTTTCCCTTACATTTTAATCTAGTGCACCTTGTAGCTATTACCTCCACATGCTATCTCGTAGCCAGTATGACGTCACTTGCCGCTGCTCTATACAGTTTGTAAATTACCAGTACAAAGAAGCTATAATTTGTTTTCCACTCTTTGTGTTGTTTGGTCCGCATCGTTTAAAGAGTCACCTATGAGGAAACGAGTCTTGCTAAATCAAGACGTTCTAGCTGAGATTCAGAGAAATGTGATTAAAAATGAAAACGGTCCACCACCTTCAAAATAAATAATTATTGATCAATAGAATAATTAAAATTTTTAACCGTACATAGAATTCTTAAAAGTAGAAAATATGAAACAGCATATTGTATATTCATTGTTAGTGTGCGTTTTGGTAATGGTGTCATTTTTTTGTAATGGACCTATGACTCCAAATTTCCAAGGGCACAAATTTTCAAGGGTCCCAAAATTTATTGACGAAAGGAGTGTAGGAATATTATATCGCCTTACATGCATGTACGGGATCCTTTCTTACCCATTTCCAGAAATTCTAGTTTTTTAAAAAGCCACATCATTCTATAATATTCCATTTCCAATAATCTCAAATTATAAATTCGTACTAAAGTGTAATACTATTCGAGACGTGCTGTGTACATGGAGACGAGATTAGTCATGACGAAACGAGAGAGACGACTAATCATTTTATGCCCCCTCTAAACCACCACTTACAATTTTCAACGCTCCCAACTGATGTTTTTTTAATCGAACCACTCCCTTTTCCCACGATACAATCTATCATTCGCCCAATAGCGCCATTAGGAATATTTTCGGGGGGGGGGGGCACATTTTCATCAGCTTTCTAGTAAATAACAGTAATTCGAAGTTTTATCAATTAATTTACTCATCAAAAAATGCCTGAATGAATGGGGAGGGGGGAGGGATGAGGCTTAATGACGCGTCGACAGCAAGGTCATTGGTACCAACCTCAGTTACAGGCTTACGTCGAGAAAACTATATTTGTTGTGTAAGGGACAGAACGGGGGGGGGGGGGTAGGACGTATTGTATAAAGTAATAAATAAACATTTGTGTAGTTTCAACTATTGAATAAAAAGAAAATCCTACAAGCTCGTTACTGTGTTTTTTTACGTCAGCATGAATACCGTTTTAGTTTGCGATTTTGTCTGAACTCTTACAATTTGGGAGGGGGGGGAGGGGAGCGCAACTAAAATCTGGAGGGGTACGTCCGCCCCAGGCCCCCCAGTAGTGCCGTCACTGCATTCGCCTCCCCTTATTCGCTTGGTTAGGCTTCATCTCTATGAAGAGACTACCGCCCCTCTCTAATGTGGTTGTACTCTTCCGTTTGCTCCTAGGTCGGCGTTTCCGTTCTCAAATTTCGTCTCTACGTTAAAGTGGCACTATCACCGATCGAAAGCAGACGAATTCTGACAACATCCAGCCCTGTGTAGTACCATCTAGCGTTTGCTTGCACCAAGCGAAGGAATGCATATCGGAATTTCTTTTAACGAAACAAACAAGCCACGACATCCTTAATTATTGAGTGAAAATATGGTTCGTCCTCGTGCACCTGCGAGCAAATTATAAAGGTTAACAATATCAATGTCGCTAGATGGCGCCACGGTATTTTCGTTCGCATTTCAATCGGTGATAGTGCCACTTTAACCGTATACATTACCATTCATTACTTGTGTCGTGGTCTCCTTCTGACGTACCATGGACCCTCAAAGCCCTGCCACCTAGGGTCCCAAGGCCATTTTAGCCTCCCCCCCCCCCTACCCCCTCAAATGCGCAAGACATTCACACCGATTTGTAGAGCTTTCTTTACTTATAATGAAATAGCCCGCCGAGCAGGATTTTCGATCGCCGTAATTCGGAATGAATCGGGCATGCCCTGCCATCTAGGGGCGCAGATTCGAAATAAAGTTTAACTTTCGATTTCGCTTTGATCGCTAAATGTGCCACCAGAGGGTGCAGCAGTCTGATGCTCTCACTTCAGTTTGTTTTCTTATTATAAAACCTAGTCTGCTGATAAAATTTGTTTTAAGTATAATAATATAATAATATGATAATAAACAGGACGGAAAGCCGACGGCTCAATAATATAACAGTATGTAGTTTTCCACATCCGATATGGTGTGAAGGGAGACGGCAGGACGAAGTCCCACGTTCCCACGGTCCCACGGTCCCACGTTCAACAGTTCATTAAACTTTGGTTGCCACCAAACTACAGTTTGGAACATCTAGCGCAATCGAGCGCTATCTAGTTGAGCGCTTGCTCAACGCAGTCTAGCGCTTGCTCGCAGCCAGCAAAGAAATGAACAACAAAATATCTTTTAACGCAACAAACAAGCCACGAGCCTTCTGAATTATTGGGTAAAAATTTGGTACGTCCTCGTGCACCTGGAAGCAACCTGTAAAAATGGACGATGTTAATGCCACTAGATGGCGCCACGGTTGAATATAAAAAAAATACCCTGGCGCCATCTAGTGACAGTAATATCGTTACTCTTTATAGCTTGCTCCCAGTTGCGCGAGGACGCCCCACATTTTTACTCAATAATTAAGGAGGAACGTGATTTGTTTGTTGTGTTGAAAGGTAATGCATTCCTTTGCTTGCTGCGAGAGAGAACTCAATAGGGCTAGATGCTCCAATGTTAATTGGGTGGTGACCTGCCTTTAAGGGGATGGAGAATGATAACTGTAGCATTAGCTTTCATTCAAACTTTTAACGAGTTCCTGCATGTTATTTGCTGCAACTTAACGAGTTGGTTTTGCCAATTGTTCATGAACATGCCTCATTTGCGAGACGAATTATTTGGCAGAACTATAAGACTTAGCAAAACAATAAAATCTGGTAACGATTTAAGAAACATTTGTTTTTCAGGAAAAAAATTGACTAATAGCGTTGTGACAGTATTAATAGTTTTAAAATTCAGTTTTGTAAAAAGGGATACTTACCTGAGGCAAAGTGGATATGAATTAAAAACAATGTTTATAGCTCATCAAAAGACTGAAAATCGTTCCACAAAAGTTTTTAGCCTCTTCAATAGCTACTTTCAGTCCATTATCCGTTAGCTTTCTTTACATAATTACGCACCATTCTAGAGCGCTGTTGAGTTTTTTTTAGCTGCAGCACTAATTTATTAGTGACGTCATGTTAGTTTTGTATGTTGATACTACAGGGATTAGTGTGTGGCACGTCTTTCAGATTTTAAAGCAGGTTGAAAAAAATCGTCAACGAGGGAAACGTGTGATATCTTCGAAACTATACGTCACCGAAAGATAATTATGGTGTCATTTGAAGAAGAATTCTTGCAGAATAAAGTAGTACTATAAATTAGTTTGAAAATTAAAGTATAGTTTAAGGACGAAGTAAAAATAGGATGAAGGTGCGCAGTGGGGCAGAGTGGATACATATTGTTAGTGCTTCCAGTCAAGGTCATTCAGTAAGTCATGCAAGGAAAGAGTCTTTTTACTTATGCGGAATTTGGTTGTTTTCT
>JAHWFP010059601.1:34495-52023 GCA_023313725.1 Lithobius niger | reverse complement strand
AGGAAGGAGAATCCCTTTCGTTGCTCTCTCCCCCCCCCCACGAATAGTTCCCAATGGCGGTTTTGAGATATATATCTTTGATCACCACACCCTCCCCCCCCCCCCCTCCTCCACGGAAAAACTCTTCTTGTCTAAATTATGCCCCCGAGTTGAGTTAGATTAGTCAAGCTAAGAATCCATTAGGGAGCCTTTCAAAAATCGGCTATTTCCTTTAGCAATACTCTGCCGAGATAAAGCAAAATATTAAACTACAACCAGTGCCTTACAAAATATGCTTAAGACGAGTATAGCCTAGAAGGTGCACAAATATATTAATCAATTCTCCTTGATTAAGGCCAAGTCTGGGCCGTTAAAAAAGAGATGCACTTAAAATTTATGTCATAAAACTCGACAAAAGCAAACATGAAACAATCATCCCAAGTGCTAAACAAAACCGTTAGGATAGAAAATAAAAGTCGAACAAATACAATTTTGTGGCGAAAAAGTTTTAAAAAGGTGAAGGAGACATCAGTATTCACAGTGGACTGGCATAATCCCAAGCGAGAGAAAGTACTGGACGATGCCTATCGTTTCAATTTTCCCATGGTGACGAAAAGTTGTAACTTTAGATTATTTTGAAAATTCCAAATATTCGTTATATTTAACTGCATTAATACGTATGTGGTTGTGGACAGGTGGATCTCAAAATGAAATGCAAATAGTTTCGAAATTAATTCTGGTTATAATGTTAGAAATTTGGAATAAAATTATTGTGTTTTGAGATGTCAGGTTGATGCCTACTTGTTGAAAATGCTGTACTAATGATTTATTTTGGCGAAGCAATTTGAGGTTGAATTTATGTGATCTGAGTCGCTGGTCTAACAAACTATGAAACCGCTCTAACGACAAGCTATTCGTTTATGGATACAGTCGTAACGACTGCTAAGCTGTAAATCCTGTTATTTATTACAATCCCTTACCTTCTCATCGATATATCCTATTTTAGATTATCGATTTGAAGTGCTGTTCTCGATCCAACGAAAACGGAACGAAATAATTTAATCGTTCATTAAAGGCGCCTGTTCACCATTTCGATAGCGTTTTCCATATTCTAAACCTGCGCCTACGCTCCAGATACTCCGCCATTCAATAGGCTTATGTAGGTCGCGTGATCTCGGTTTAGTTATGAAAATCGCGGCGCTGCTGCGAATAGTGTCGTTCCATTTTTTTTATTTACCGTCTATTTTCTTTATATTGCTCAAAGATCTGCGGTGCTGCATCTAGGAGTTAAAAAGGTGAAAAAGCGCCTTTAATGACGAATACCTATTTTTGGTGTATTAACTTCCCGCCTGAACCTATTACCCTAAACACATGTTGAAACATAGTAACGTCACGAAATAAGTAGACCGGAAATAAACGGTTAGAAACTTCTGTAAGTGTAATGGTTTTCGTAGTGGACGTAGAGCTAAAGAACGTAACGTAATAAACAACATACGTTTAATCCTTGTTAGAGTAATGCGAAGGAATTCGAACCGGCCAATCATGCCGGGTATGAGTGGGTGTGGGGATAACGGTGCCACTTCAGTAATTAGCTACGACCACGAAAATCTCTAACAAAGAATTAATGTTAAAGATAGTAAATATGTTATTGATGTTTAAAGTTCTGGCATAAATTTCTTTTAAGTGCCATTTTAATTATTCAGTTAACAACGTGACGAAAATAAGCATAAACGACGCTGAGACATGTAATATTTTCGTGGAATCACTGATTTGCTATGTTGAAATTCATATATTGTTGTTTCATAAGCTTGCTGTCAAGAGGATACTATCGAAACTGATAAGAATAACATTCCAATGTTGTTTTGTCAGTGCGTGTTGCTGATGATAAGGCTGATTGATTAGAAAGAACAAAAAGTTATCTTAATTAAAAAGAATTGGTTCAAATGAAGTCATTTCCGCCACGATTTATTGGAAGATGTTAAAGAAAATTCCGAGGCTCCATTGTGAAATCGGTCATTATTATTACTGGGTGGGGGTGGGGTTGGATTTTTTGGATCCTCCCGAGAGGGGGGAGGGGTTATAAATTTTTAGGCCCCGTCAAGGGGGTTCCCAAAAAAAAACCACTGAAGCTGTCAGTATCAAGACTACCAAGTTTAGTTTTTCAATAATTTTGCTAGAAAAGCCATGTCTCCTGGCTTGCCTTCTTTTGTCATAAAGTTGTTGACTATATGTTAGGGGTGTGGTCATATAGCAAACAGTGCGTTCATCATACTTATTGTATGAAACTCGATACAAAATTGGTGTAAGGAACAATGGTGTTTTATACACAGAACATTTTTAATTCAATTTTGTCCTTTCGTTAAAAACGAGAAACATTTTCCTTACAACTATTGGTAATTGGCTACCGTTAGACTAGTGATAGAAAAATTTCACCACTATGCCGATCTTATAAGTCTTCACAAAATGTTAATCACTAATTCGTGAAAAAACGCTAAACAGTTCATTTTTGCTTTTATTAAATAGTTCTTGTGTTTATATTTTTGTTTAGGATGATTCTACGAGTAGTGTTTTAACTGACGTAGTGTTTTTAAATGACGGAGACATTTATTTTTTTTTCACTCTTAAGTTTTTTTTAAATTAACATATTAAAATTGGTTTGTTGGTTTTGCCAACATTTATGACGCAATTAAGTCTTGGAACGCTCCCAAAAGTAACAGAAGCATTCGACAAACGAACGAATGTCCGCAAACGAAAGTTATCCATTATCATTTGTCAATGGATTAATTTTAAAAATGGCTATAATTGTAGGGGGGGGGGGAAGCGCTGCACACAAAAGTCATTTAAGAAAGTAAATGACTCGAACATTTACCCTCGTTCATGCAGAGAATTTAGCCAATTAGCTATTCTGAAAAACCATCCACGATTGAGCCATTATTTGACTTGAAACGGTCGATGGAGATCGCTCTAATTTGGTTGGTCAACCGACACTAATGTTTTACCTATTTTCATTTTAAACTTTAATATTCCAATTACGATCACGGGTGGCTGACTTCATGAAATGTCAAGTACTGCCACAAATTCTGTTAATAGGTAATAGCGATTGAAATCAGTATGAAAAAGTAAAGGTTCTGTTTTTCTGCTAAAAACCTTTCCCTGAGATGAAAGACCACCGTTTACTTCCAGAACAACTTGTTTAATTTTCAGTGTTGTGGTATGGATTGTTTTCAAGAGCATTACAAACATTTAAGTCTGAAATGTAATAAAGAATTTTTATTTTTATTCAGATTTATATTTTTTTAATATAAAATTACGTGGTAGCATTATGAAACGACTCAGTGGCCTACTGAACACACAGACCACACAGCCCTCTGAGAGGGGGGGGGGGGGACAAGTTTTAGTGTACATTTATATTTTTTCTGGGAAGCTTTTTTTTTTTGTTGCTTTTATTTACCCTTTCCTGGCCCTTTTTTAGGCTCTTTTGACCTTTCAGGTCGTTTTTTAGGCCTTCTTTTTTGGGGAGGGGAGACACCTAGGTGATTGGCGCCGACCTCAGTCTAAGGCACCGAAGCAATGTCACCGCCAAAAGGCTGGTTTTTTTTTTTTTGTCAGCAAAGGAATTTTGCGAAAAGGGCAAAATTTGTTCAAATATGCCAAAGGTATTCATACCCGCAATAGCAAACAACGAACAAAACTTTCGATTTACTATAAGCTTTCTAAATGCTAAAGCGAAAATAACAATAATTGGTAAATGAGTGAGGAAACAGGTATAATAATATAATACTTCTATCAAGTAAGGGAACCCAAACTTGCACGTAATTGCTAGAATGTTTTCTAAAAGTTTAATGGTAGAAACACAAATCATTATCTCTACAAGGTACAACTCGTCCAGAGCCACATGTCCCCTTAACATAACTTGAAAAAAAGTAATGAACTATTATTTGAAATTACATTCTTTAAAAATGTTTCAATGTTCCATGAATGTTTTTTGCAATCATGTTAAGAAAGAGAACATTAATTTCCTCCTGGGCAAATCTATCCCGATCGATCCTTTTATTGGTTTTGGAAATTAATAATTGATTATTAAAAATGTGTTTTATTGTGTTTTAACTACGTGAGCGATGAAGGTCACATAATCAAGGCAACAATTTTACCCCCTTACAACTTATTAAATCACGACTTTAGTGTTCCTGACTAAGTCAGCTTCCAAATTATGACAATCTGCTGCTAAGTCCGGCGAATTCCGGATCATCGGTTAAATTTTGGAAGCATATAATGGCAGATTTACAAAAAAATTGTGTTTTAAAACTGGATTCGAATCCTTATTGTCCATTCTCAAGAATCTACAGACATTATATTTATTTATTTTAATAGTTAAAATTTTGTTTCTTTCTGTTCTTTAGTTTCCTTGACTAAAAAATGTTGTCAAATCATAACAGCACACCCTTATTTCCTGGGTTTGTACGTTTTCTTGACAATTATGTTGGTAGCGGCCGTTCCTTTCCTCCTCACCTACTTCTATCCTCTTCAGGCCCGTCAATCAGATGCCGGTGTCTGCAGTGTCAGCGACCAGTTCAGGTAAGTTCAAGATAAAGACATCGAGATAAAGTTTCATGAGACTAAATTTCGTTAAATTCAAACAGACGAAGACCGAGGTACGGTATTTTCTATTATCGTTAAAAATGTATTAAACGATCCTTTTACGTAGCAATAAATCCTCCTAAGACTTAAAGAATAATAACTGTTACCTTAAATAACGTTCGTTTAGTGCTGCAACACTGGGAACTCTAATAATGTTAAAAATAGGACGTTTTGTACGTGCCGCTAACAATCTATATGTTATGAGACAGTTTGTAGAGTGTGCTTTTAACACTCATAGTAGCAGTTTTTTTAAGTTTTGGATGATGTGGGTCGCTGTTGTGTGAAAGCGATGGTCCAGCCTTTATAGATATTAGGAAACCATAGACGAAAACTGCTCGTTCATGCGACCTCACCTAGAAGGCTCCTTGGGTTGCACGTATTATTTTATGACCACTTTCTGTTCTATGGACAAATTACTTAGCGTTTTATCTGTATTGGTTGTGCTAGATACAGACTGCGTTGTAACACGGCCAAACGGACATTAACCAAAAACATCCCAAAAGGTCTAATTTGACTTAACCAACTATGGGTTTTACTATTATAAATCCGTAATGAGCTTTGACAAAAAGGCCGGTTTTATTTTTAGTTATTTTTCATTGAAAATTCAAAGTGTAGAAATTTAAAAGTGACAAAATGGTAGCAACTGAATAATGTATGTAAATGCAAGCATTAATAATTCGTTTTACTTTTTTTTTATAGATTTGAATGCTTTCCGGATGTTAACGGTGTTAGCGACAAGGTGTGTGATACGTGGAATTGTTGCTGGAAAGATCAGACAGAGGCAAAATGCTACCATCGTTTTCCATCTTCCTACCGCCTTAATACAACCCCCGAATACTGGGACTTGTCATCTTTCAATATTTCCCGCAATGTAACACTCCAACTGAAACCTATCGATATTCTGCCAGAAGGACTTCTGGGATACGGTCAATATTACACAAACACCCGAATGACTATGGTAGTAGACCAAGTGAGTGGTCAGTACTTGCGAGCCAGACTATTGCTAAATCCCGACAAAGCCGAAGCTAAGTATGACGATTCCATTTTTGTTCCCGATGTGACGAAATTTGACTACGAAGTCCACTATGAACGTGAAGCTCCTCCCCGCAACATTTTCACCTTTAGAGTGTCTCGAGCGGGCGGCAATTCTTCTACCCTTTTTGGCCTCAATAGTGGAGGGGGTTTAGTGCTGAGCGAAAATTATACTGAAGCCACCATCTTGTTGCCTAGTAGCTGCTCCGTTTTTGGACTTGGACTTGGAAATCATCGCCAGCTAAAGTAAGATATACTAAAAAGTCAACAAATTATTACGATAGCCCCAAATGTTAAACCAATCTTTTTCTGTATTGATTTAATATTCATCGAATCTATTTGTCTTGATGTAGTTATTGCTTAATTTCTCGTTTAATTACGTTTTCCTGTCGTTCTCTTCATGAAGGTGCGACGACAAACGTCCCACTAATGTCAATCTGCAAATGTTTAGCGTGCATGTTAAAGACGCATAGTACCAACGGAAAGTCGTATAAGAATCTACTGTGGAGCCGTCTAGTCCAGACATTTTCGTGACTTCTTTAAAGAGAAGATCTGGATGATGATCCAGACTTTCTTTAATAAAGTGTTGATATTGTGTAACCAACAGCAAGCAGTAATATGGTTAACCTTTATATCCTACTACCAGGGGCACGAGGATGATCAAATTTTCGCTCAATAATTATGGAACCATGTAGCTTGTTTGTTTCTTTAAAAAAAATATGGCGTTATCCATTCCTTCGCTTGATACAACTAAGTGCTAAATAGTACTAGATAGCGCTAGATTCTCCTTTCATTTTGTATGACAGTGTCTCTATGGTCATCTCCGTTTGAGCTGGCACAAAATGGAATGTGTGATAGGATTTCAGCTTTTGATTTCATATGATTTAGGTATGTGTATGGGTATTGATTTAGGTCAAGAAGTCTTTGTTTTAGACTTCGGTTTCACCAGACGTGAGTAAAATTCGATCGAACCAATCAGAAATGCTGTAGATGAGGGGGAGGGGGGTGGAGGATTGTGGATTTATGGCGCCTCGAAATCTAGGTCATTAGTGCCAACCTCAGTCACAGTACATTTGCCCGGGTTACCACTACGATCAAACATTACGGAGATGTTTAACAAATCTCAAAACCAGATTTCATCTTATACTTGTACCTCATCCAAAACTAAAAAAAAAAAAAAAAAAAACGGACAGGATGACAGACTTATCATTATACAAAAAAGGGAAAAAAAAGTTTGTTGTGAAGTCACAAACGGACAGTGAAAGGCCCGAAGGCCACTAATACACAGCCAAATTTAATACACAGCCCAGTCTCGCGGCAGATGAAAACGGCGATGAACACCATCAAGATGATGACAATCAACAAGAACATTTGGATATTTGGTAAAGTGTTGGTATGGATGAAAGCTTTCAAAACGGCAATACAATTTCGTACAATGTTTTTCCAAAAGGACGGTTTTACTTGCTTCAAAACTTTAAGGTGTTCAAGTAGCACTGCCTTTTTCAAATGTCTATAAAAATTAACAATTAACGTAATCGTAATACGGTTTCGTCCTTTGGAAAGAACAACTTCAAAAGTATTACTTAAAAAAAATTAACACATTATACAGATACACACCAGTTGCTGTACACCGACAATCTAGCCTAATCTAAATCTTGTCATACATCTGTACCTCCTGCAAAAATTGAAAAACACCGGACAGGAGGACAGACTAATCGCCCAATTGTCGCACAATGTCATGCGGAAGACGGAAACGACGATGAACACCATCAAGATGGCGACAGTCAACAAGGAAATGCCGGACCGTAACTGGCCGTCGACACCAATAACAGTCAGGAGAATCAACCCCCCGCAAAAGGAACAGTGAGTAAGTCGGGTGTGACCAATGCGCAAACGGGCCAAGGCTACCTCTTCACGGCGACATGCCGAGTGCCATTAATAGCTCTTAATTTATTACCGTCCTGTCTGCCCCACAAGGGGGGGGGGAGATGAATCATAATGGCGCGTCGACAGCTTGGTCATTAGCGCCAACCTCAGTCACAGTGCAGAAACCTGCCCCACAAGGTTTGCCAAAAAGTGTGTAACCCCAGACGCAGAGTTGGAAAGGCGTCTGAGGGAACAAGGCTGAGATCCCTTCCGAGAGGGCTAGAAAGGGCTCCTTTCGCTGCAGAATCAGCTCGCTCATTCCCACCAATCCCAACATGGCCCGGGATCCAGCAGAAAAGCACGGTTTCCTGCTGGCCAGGCAAGCGGGAAAGCAAAGCTTGGACACGTTGTGTCAAGAGGTTCCGAGGATTGTAATTTGCCAAGGACTCCAGAGCACTCATGGAATCACTAAAGATAATGAAATGCCGTGCCCTGAAGGTCAAGGATCCATTCCACCACCAAACCGAGAGCCAAAAGCTCTGCAGAAAACATAGAATAGCCTGATGGAAGGCGATGGGCAACCGTTACTCCTTTACACACACTAGCACGCGCCACGCCAACGGTCAGACTTCGACCATCAGTTAACAGCCACTGATAACCGGCGTACTGAGAACACAGCCGCCGGATCTCCTGTAAGTACCTTGCTGGTAGAGTGGAACCCTTCGGGAAAATACTTTCTTAGGCAGCATGAAATAAGAACGGTCGCCGACCGTCACCCACATTCCCCCATTGTGTGGTCAGATTTCCTCCCCGGTACCACCGGTCCCCTCTCGCATCCCCTGCCATCCCCCCTCCCCGTATTCCTCACATTATGTGGTGAAACACTACCAAGGCCGCCAGATCAATCACCCTAGCTCCGCTCTTCCATTACTAGCCGGAGTTGGTCACGTGGGTCGTCCCTACCACGTTTATCGCTTTGGGGGCTAATTTAAAAACCTTAATAACCGTTAGAGCACGGAAATAGCTGGATTCCTTGTGTTTGAATGGTCAGTGCAGCGAGTGGGCTATTCCGAACGCAATGGACTTATTTATCTAAGTTTTAACCAAACTAATGGGTTACAGTAAATGCGATTTGACCTAATTAATTAAATAAAACGTTTTGCTGTTATAAAGCATCAAACACACAATGAGCCATCATCTAAAAATTAGGACAAAAATACAATAATAATGCTGTAATCGTGAACCTTTATCGGTTTAAAAATTGTCCCCAGCCAAACGTATGTTTTCAAAATAACAAACCCAAACGGGTATTATTAAAACGGAGCGTTAACCCCCCGCTTCGCTCTGAATATGCGACCAGGCACTCATCTGACCAGGAACACATTCGGTCGAATGGAGTCCTGGTCGCGGTTGTGATCTTAATACGGGTTCTGTAAGTTACCTTTATGCCAGTGGAGAAGTGGCCACAGCGATAAAGACGGTATGGTATTGATGTGGTGACAGACTGGTTCACCGGTTCGAATCCGGGTCACACCACTTGAATAAAACGTAAGTACATAAAGTTGTTATTTCTAGCGTGTGATTTTCGCTGATGGATTTTCTCCAATTTATCTTTATATTTCCTACAGCGAGTTATTTATTCCATATTCGTACACTTTAAAAAAGGTGATATGGTGTGGTTTTCTACAAGATCATTTTTTTCTTTTCAGGCATAATATGACGTGGAATGCCTGGGCGCTTTTTAGCAATTACACAGACTTTCCTGATGGTGGTTCATTATACGGTTCGCATCCAGTTTACATGTGCCTCGAGGAAGATGGACAAACTCACGGAGTCCTTTTAAACAATAGTTATTTAATGGAAGCCAGGCTGCAGCCCGCTCCTGCAGTCACTTTTCGAACTGTTGGGGGAGATTTGGACTTCCACATCGTGGTAGGACCTAAACCCATGGACGTTATTGCTCAACTGAGTCAAATTCCTGGCATAGAAAAGCCAGCCATGCCCCCTTACTGGGCCTTGGGTTACCATATTTGTCCGGTTGCTGATGAAATGTCCACAGCCACAAGAGTCATAGATCAGCTGCTGAAAGACAAGATCCCTTTTGAATCTAGCTGCATTGATGCAGATGCTTGGAAACACTGGCAAATAAACCCCAAAGGAAAACGTTTTTCGGATTTTAAGAATTACGCTGCGAAATTACAGGTACTGTTTGTCGACTTTGTTTTTTTCAGTGCTAGATCTCAATAATAACAGTAACTGCATGCTTATTAGAACTTACCGTGTCCTGAAAATGTGCTTTTAGTTGAAGTAAATGCTTAAAACTAAAAAGAAACGAAAAACTTCTCCATTACATGCAAAGGTCGTTGGTGCTTGAGTAGGGGATTGAGGCTTAAGCGCGTCGACAGCTAGGTCATTAGCACCAACCTCAGTCACATTGCAGTGGTCCGGCTGCCACTGCTCTACACATTACCGAGATGTTAACGAAAATCCCCGAATCTAGATCTTATCATATACCTGTACCTACTGCAAAAATTAAAAAACCCAGACAGCAGGAAAAATTCATTGCTCAATTGACACGCTAAGTCACGTGAAACCTCCAAGCACATCACGGACCGTACATGGTAGGCAACACCAATGTCATTCAGGACGGATATCGTCCCTCAAAAGGAAGCAATGTGAAAGATTGGAGTGGCCAATACATAATCGGACTAATACCACATCTTCTCGGCAACTGTGGCAACAAGCCGAGTGCCAATCCTGGACAGCACCTTTAATAGCCACAATTTATTGCCATCTTGTTTGTCCGACAGGGCTTGCCAGTGACGTAGACTTGGAAAGGCATGAAAGGGCACAAGGCTGAGATCCCTGTGGTGTTTGGGGTTTTGTTGTGGTACTGAGTTTTAATCTAATTTCATCCGAGTTCTTGAATAATTTTATTTTCAATTTTGTCCTAAAACTCAAATTTGTACTTGGTTTAATAATGCTGAAGGGCAGCAGACTTACTTATTAATGTACAATTACAATCTGGGCAGTTTTAAAACTTGAAACATTGAAACACTTTTTTGTAAAACTGACTACAAAATTTAAAAAAAAGTTCAGTTCTTGTTCTCTCAGATCCTTTTTAGGTCATGTGTAGGTTAATCATAATTTTTGTAGTACTTCATAAGATGAGAGTAGTTATTTTTTTTTACTTCAGTCCAGCAGAATATTAAAAAATCACATTGTTTCTCTTCTGGAAATACTTTGAAATAATAAATTGATTATTATTACTCAGTTGGTGGAAATCTTCAGCAATAATTAGTGATGAACTAACCCTCAACCCTGAACCCTTTTCCTTTCTCGTCAGACAACCTTGGCACCACATCATCAAGAACAATGATAAATAAGTAAGTCGTAACTTGCACCGTGAACCTTGTGGACGAGAGCAAGCACATCCGAGTGGACGAAGTGGTCGACTACCATTCAAGTCAATGCCGGAATGAACACCAACACCACGACTACCTATGATACGGTGTATTAGAAAAAAAGTTTTAAAAGGCATTTGATGTTTCGAAAAACCTAACAGGAAGCACCCAAAAAACTTTATGCTGCCGCAACACAAACCCGCGCTGTCTGTCACTATCCTATAGGGAATAATAAACTATATCGACGTTGCACGACAAACAGAATTCACAGACATAACAAATTATGCGTATAGCTGCAAAATGAACAAAAATTTTGAAATATTTGTATACCATTGCTGAAAATATTGATTGTATATTGACTGCATTCCCTCTCCATTGCCTCTGATCGAGCTCTTTTGGTCGAATGGAGTCCTGGTCACGGTAATAAATAAAATTTTCCACCGTTATGTGGAAGGAAGAGCGGTAGAGCCACTTACTCGTTCCTTAGGAATTATGGTTACAGTACAAGATGTGAAATTAAAATAACTTTCTGGCAACGGGCATTTAAAAAATTTGCCGTGCAGCTTTCAATAATCTACAGAAAGCCGGGGCAGTTGGTACATTCACCGTACTGGACCTAAGGGCACTCCAGATTGGGACAAGCCATACTGCAAAAAAGTTTCGGTGATAGTCAAGATGAGAGGTTAAGACAATAAATTTCCAGTTAGGGCCACGTGTACCAATTTGGCAAGTTACAAAATTGAAGAACGGAAAACCTACGAAAATAGGTTTATGCAAAATTTAAAATGTCAAAATTAAATCGAATCTTATTCCACGCAACTTCTAAATTTCCAGGCCAAGCCTTTCTATGGCTGTGACATAAACAACAGGTCCCGTGAGTTAGCTTTATGCCAGTGAACAAATGGTCATATCGGTAACAGCGGTGTGGTGTTGATCTGGTGATAGACTGGTTCACAGGTTCGAAGTCGGGTCACTCCTTTTGTATGAAACGTCTGTGCATAATGATGGATTATTGTACCGCTTGTTATTTATATTGTATGATTTTAGATGATGGCTTATTTGTATTATTTACAGTTAAATTGTCTAACCTATGAAACCATTTTATGTTGTCCAGGCAAACAATCGCACAACTTTGATAGTGGCATTCCCTCAAGTTCTTATCCATGAAGAAATTGGAGACAATGAAACAGAGGCACTCAAAAGTGGGGAAAATAAGGATATTTTCGTAAAAGATCCCAATGTCGTGAACGGAGATGAAATACTTCGGGCTGAAGGAGAGTTAAAGGGATCTCTTGTTGCATATCCAGATCCAACAAATCCTAGAACATCAGAATGGATGAACGAGTTACTTAGTATGGAAGGTGCAGAGTATTTTGATGGCTTCTTACTTCACTGGAACACACCAGTAGATGATAAGAATCGAACAAATCATCCTTGTGAAAGTCCACTCAATTATCCTCCATTCCTTCCATCAATTGGAATGAACAGCATTTCGGAGTATACCCTATGCATGGATGCACTCTACTATTCTAACGAAACCCACGCTGCCATGCAGAACCAATATGGGCGCCGCCATGCCCAGCTTCTGTACGATGCACTACTGAAAGCACGCCAGACAAATCCCACAAAGCGCCCTTTCATTCTTAGTTTATCTACTCAGACGGGTAGCGGAAGAGCCGGAGGACATTGGGGTGGCGAGTATCTGTCTACCTGGGATGGATTGAAAACTTCGTTTGTCAATATGCTAGAAGCATCCATTTATGGTATTCCTCTCAGTGGTGCGCCCATTGGTGGCAATACTGGCTCTGTCACCAGGGAACTCTGGAGCCGCTGGTACCAACTGGGAGCTTTTTATCCCTTGGCACTCTCGTTTTATGATGTTCAAGATGGTGATAAGCATCCGGCTGCATTCCCAAGTCTAGTCCATACCGAATTTGCAATTAGGGCCATACAGCTTCGCTATTCTCTTCTTCCCTATTTGTACACGCTGTTCCATGAAGCTGCCACACTCGGTCGACCTGTCGCACGGCCCATGTTCTTTGAATTTCCTGAAGAAAAAGATGCCGTAAGGGCTGTTGAGCAATTCATGTGGGGCCCGTCATTGCTCCTTGTGCCTTGTTTGCGGGAAAATGCAACAACAGTCGACACTTGGATTCCGCCCGGCAAGTGGTTTGAACTCAGGACTGGAAGTATCTTAACTGAGCTGTCTCCGCCAATATTTGTACAATTACCTACACCACAGTTCTCTCTTAACGTTTTTCAGCGAAGTGGCAGCGTAATTCCTATGCATGACTTCTGCAGTTACACAACTGAATGCCGTAAAACTAATTACACGCTCTTAGTTGCACTGGAATGCAACGCAAATTCCTCGAAATGTGTCTCTAGTGGTAACTTATATTTGGATGATGGTGAATCCACTGAAAATAGTAACTTAACAGTGTATTTCACAGTGACAAATGACACGTTATATATTATACCCAATGGAACATTTGATTCTTATTTAGAAGATTACTATCAAGATTACTCTATAATGATACAAAAAATTCGAGTGTATGGTCTGGACCAAGAACCTGCAGACATAATTGTTGATAATGAACTTATTGAAGACCAATCATATGACAAAAACAGGAAAACCCTGACGATCAACACTTTCATTAACTTAACATCAAAGCATGAAATTAGTTGGCATTGAGAAATAAAACTTGTGGAAAATGTGACAACATCCACAGTGATCAAACAAAGCCGCCACGTTTTTTTTTTTTTTTTTGCAATACAACGCTCGTTGGATATTACGGACTTTTAGACTGATTATAAAAAATGCTTTTAACACACAGTAGCTATAATCAATGTTGTCATTTTGCCAATTCAGGTTTTAGTTTGTTACATGGCATAGAAATAAAATGACTTACTCGTCAGGTGGCGATTCATTCGGCTATAACACCCCCCGAATGCTTTTATGTAATCAATAATTTGTGTGTTTTAGCACGAAACTCTTTTCCAGGTTGGATCTCCCAAAACCGAAGGTTGAGATTTCATGCATGAGATTTTTTGTTCTTTCCGCAAAACGGTTCTCAGAAGTAATGTCGATATACAGATTCGATTTCGATTTACAATTTCGATTTTATATTTACGAAGTAATTTCGATTTACAATATTCAGTTTATTGACGTTTATCTCTATTTGGCGAAGCGATACTAGCCCCCATGGCATTTCGTAATCCGACTTGCAATCTTGTTTGTTTGTTGGTGGTATTTCGTTTTATTTAGGTCTAAACCTCATTTTTATGGGACTCATAAATGAAGTTATTGCTCCGAATCCTGATGACGTTTTGTGTTTCCGTAAAAATCCGACGATTCACGAAGGTGTCATTATTGTCCTAATACAGTCATAACGAGAATGAAAGCAAACCACTTCGTCTAAGTGAGATAAACTGTATAGATCTGTGGTTTGTTTGTTGGTGACCAATCAGAGACGAGTAAAGCTTTGATTTATATACTTATTGAGTGGAAAGGTGTAGTCTTTTCAGTAGTAACTAATGCTGATTAGTTAGGTTTATTTTAAGAATTTAGGACCTTTATGCAATTATATCCCGAGCACGTAGCGCGAGAGGTATAATTTCAAATTAATTAGCACGAGTTAGTTTTATACTGATTTCACATTACTAAATTTTTCTCACGCCATGAGTGTGTGCACCATTTCACGCTACTAAATTTGTCTCGCGTCGCCGGCCGCTTATTTGCTAGCCAGCTTGTCCATGTATGATTTAACAATATTCTTACAGCCTACCCTAGACGTTGTGACGGTAACTCTAATCTGTAAACTTCATTATAGTTATCCAGCTGTAGGGTGTTTTTAATATTGCTATACATATTTCGATGCTTTTTCTTTTTTGGGTGTGCGGGTGATAGGGAATGAGGACATATTTTCCGATCAAAATCATGCTTCATAGGAATTGTCGATGTTTTATTAATGCACATTACTTAATTAAAGAGATTACAACACCCAGTTAGTCGTTGTGACTGATTATATTAAGGTATGTACTAAAAATAAAGAGTAGCATAGGACTGCGTGATGGCAGTGATCGTGAGTCGTTAAACAGAGGCGATCATTCCTATATATCTGAGAGTGGATAATAAGACCTGACCTGTTTTCTTGTCTCCCATGGACATGTGATAGTACGCTAGTATGTATAAGTTCGTGGTGTACCTCATAGCAGCAGTGGCTGGACAATCGTAGTTTTATACTTCGCCTGGTCCCCTCCATTATTTTTTGAGGGCTTGCTTTTCCTTAATTTTGCTTCCTTCCCCTAGTTTTTCGCTGCGCCCTCACCCCACCATTCCCAGGAAATGATGCCCCAGCATGTATCCAACGTAAGCCACTTTCAAGTTGTTTTATCCCAAAACTTGTTACCCTACATTGATTTAAGAAGTTAAAGACTTTCACAATTTTTGCGTATCGAATTTACTGCGGAATCCTAGATAGCTTTTTCACCTCATGAACTGTAATTGGGGATCAAGATTTTTTCTGGGTCTCGAAGGGAAGGGGTTATCGAAAATTTGGTGGTCACAATTTTTCCCTTTATTCTTAGGTGAACATGTGTGGTGTGTTACAACTAACAGCCCTTCCAGTAGTTATATGTTAACTACTGGAAATGACATTTTATTTTATTTCACTTTTATCCAGTTTCTTTCTAGTTTATCACCTGATTAACCTGTGCCATTTTAAAAGAATGTCATGTTTTCTTCCACGGCAAAACCAGACCTTCTTTTCTATCTCAATAGATGGCAGCACCACACGGCTGCTGCGCACCTCTCTGAAATGTCAATAGTGGAACATGCTTCGGTAGAAAACGAAGTATTACTCAATAAATATGCTCACGTGTCAATTTTTCATTTGGTTTCAAATCCGCACTCTCTTCCACTTTTCTTGCCCATTCCCCATTAAAAGCTGCATTCTAGCTGGAACTCTAAAAGGTAATATCTTTATTTTGTTGTGCAAGGCAATCAAATCAAATTGCCATGCCGCCTGCGTGGTGCTGCCATCTATCAACAGATTTTGTAAAGTGTTCGCAACAGTTTTCTTAACAAACCTTTTAGTTTTTAAGTTGCCCTCCAGGAAAAAAACATGCAATGAATGTACTTCAGGTACCGACGAAGTTGATTTAAATAAACTGATTTTAACGTTTCATAATTACCTGTACAAATTCGATTCAATTCAGATTATTTCGGGCTATTTATCACGTCACTGCCCCAAGAGAACGAAATTGGAAATTGCCGTCGCCTGCGAAAAGTCATTAATTACAGAATGCAAAGTTATTAGGGACCGGTCATTCTTTATTTCCGTAGGGAGGGGGGGGCGGGGCCGGGGCGCTGGAGGAAATAAAAAAGGACCATACAATTTGCGATGATCCCACGTTGAAAACCCTCAAAAAATCTTGAGTCCCCCCACCAAAAAAATAAATACGCTTTTCGTAGGATATTAATACTGTCTGCGGATGATTTCCTCTTTTCAAATTAAAGAAACAGCACTACATAAAATACCGATGTTCCTTACACCCAACTTGTGTCAAGTTTGCTTATAGACCCACCCACACCCCTAACATAGTCAGCACCTGAAAGGTAGAAGTAATTTCGATTTACGAAGTTTAGTTCTACGATGTTTACGAAGTATGGCTAATCTTGTTTTTCCGCCACTCATAAACGAAGTTATACCACTGCTGTGACGTCACGCTAGCTCAACGCCACGCTACATTTCCGTAGGTTAAATCCCGTTAACCAACATCAGCAGTGTGCGTCCTCACAAAAAGTGTGGGTTATCAAGTTGTCGATAATCCCCACACTTTTGCTGACAACCCACACTTTTGACACTTCCGGATCATGCGACCGGTAACGCACACACCAACAACCAAATACAGCGTGCAGAAAAAAACGTAACGCAATAAAAACGTACAAAACGAATTACTTAAAATGAATGAAATCAAATCCCTGCAAACTCTCGCATGTCTGGCCCATAGCTAAGCTGTCGACGGCCACTTACGGTCCGGCACTTACTTGTTGATTGTCGCCATCTTGATGGTGTTCGTCGTCGGTTCCATCTTCCGCATGACATTGCGCGTCAGTTGGGCGATAAGTCTGTCCTCCTGTCCGGTGTTTTTCAATTTTTGCAGGAGGTACAGATGTATGACAAGATTTAGATCAGGGGTTTGAATAACATCTCTGTAATGTGTGGTGCAGTGGCAACCCGGACCACTGCACTGTGACTGAGGTTGGCGCTAATGACCAAGTTGTCGACACGCCATTAAGCCTCAATCCCCCCCCCCCCCATAGCTAAGCTTGTTCACTCTCATTACCTCCCCCTCCCCCAGGTCCCTTCACAAACTGAAATGGAATGACCTTCATTCATACCGATACCCTATTACCGTATTTTTTTTTAACAATTCTCAAACTACAAACGCACAAAATGAATTACGTACCTTCTCAGAATGTCCTAGCAATGTCACTGTATCCCTGATGTCTCACATATCGAATTATTCGCTACAAACACGATAAAGGCTTCGATAAGCACGAGCGAGGTTCCAGCGAAAAACCAAACCCAGCTTGCCAACCGACGC
>JAHWFP010059601.1:16543-34485 GCA_023313725.1 Lithobius niger | reverse complement strand
CGAGCGAGGTTCCAGCGAAAAACCAAACCCAGCTTGCCAACCGACGCTTGTCTAACTCCCCTCCCTCCACACAGTTTGACTCGTCCGTCTATCACACACTTCCCCCTCCGCAAACTAAAATGGTATGACCTTCATTAATATCGAGGATACTGACGACCAACGTTTTCTTGAAGCAATTTTCACAAAACACAAACACGTTTTAATAAATACGAGTTAGCTTGACATCCCAACCGTGATATAAATCAGTTTTAGTTTATAACCGATTGGTTATCGATTTTTCACCCACGGCTGGGGTGATTTACCGGCTCGACATACAAATTGTTTTGAAAATTATTTGCTTGTCTCGCCGGCCAAATCATCCCAGCCGTTGGTTAAAAATCGATAACCAATCGTTTCTAACCAATAACTATTACTTAAACGTAAAGCTCCGAATCCTGACCAGAAGCCCGTAAAAGCCCGACGATTCACGTAAGTTGCGTCATTGCCCTAATTTGGGCATAACAAGAATGAAAGCAAAGCGCTTCCTCTAAGTGAGCTATACTGTATAGATCAGTGGTTTGTTTGTCGGTGACGAGTCAAAGCTTTGATCTGTTTAACTCTGTAAGTAGAAAGGTCAAGACTGGTCTTTTCAGGGAAGTCGAGCGTGGTGATAGTCTTGCGGAAAGTAAACAAAAAGTTTTCTCTGGAAGCAGCCAAACTAATAATATTGAGTCTTGGCTCTGCTCATGATAAAAAAAAATGAATGTACAAATAAAAAAAATATTTTAATGTGCTACGTTTTATTATGTAAAGTGGTGGCGTTTTTTCATTTGTCTTAGGCCTAAAGCATAAAGCATTAGTAAAGCAGATTAGAGAGGGTGCTGTCTGTGTACCCCAGCCAATTTTAAGTTACGATAGTTTACCAACCATTTACTTGCAATTAGAGTAAAATGGAAAAACTGATAAATTGCCGAATAAAAATTGTAACATACTAACCTAAAAGTTACGAAGTGTGATGGTACACTAACAAACTGTCAAATTTCTCAACTTATCAAAACAGTTCATTGGAACGCTGGTTTCCATACGTTAGCTTTTAGCCTTAGTTGGGACCCTAGTTGACTCGGATTCTCTGAAGCTTTGGCTGATGTATTCTGTGTATTATTATTATGTTATTGTAATTAAGTTGTGCTGTGTATCATCATGTATGATTGTAGTCCTGAAGATTAGTGGTGTTGGAGGCTAATGCTAGTCGTGATGCTGGGAGGAGCCGATGTATTGGTGACTCACAGGAAGTACTATGCCCCACCTGTGGTGAGAGCTAAAATCTTTGCTGGTATAAAACGACCCTGCAGCCTCTTTAGCCTTCACTTTGGGAGCTAATTCCTAACCAGCCAAAAGGTATGGCACTCCAACTCGGCCTAACCTAGAGCACCCTGAACCACTTTCGAATATCTTCACAGGATAAACCTGGATTTTCCTCAGACTTCCCGTACTGGCTACTTCTTTCCTTTGGGTTAAGCGGGATTGCACCATACATGAACATTTCGTTCGTGCACGAAAACGGATGGACATTAAAACTGTTTAATTATGCTGTAGATAATAATAGTAACCAGCCATATCGTTCGGTTCGCTCACTTAATTTGCGTCGATCCATGCTTCATGTAGTTACTTCGATTCCCGGAGTGTCACAAAATCGTCGTACTGATTATTGGGACTCAAACTGATTGCATCGTTCATCACATTACTTAACATCTGCATTTCAGCTACCTCATTCAATACGTACCATTTGTTTGTATATTTGCGTGTTTGTGCGTCTACTCCTTCAGAAGTAAGGCCCCTACGAAGATGAGATTAGCTACAAATGAAAGATTGAACGACCAAAGCAAGCAACTCATGGAATTATTTTTACTATACGTGAAAATTGTCAGGAGATGCAAACACCTTAGACATTTTAAGAGGATGTCCAGGAATTAATCACCATTTATATCGCTCTTCGTAATAAAAGTTCTTTTTTTTTTTATTTCTTTTGAGCCTTAAGTCAGCCGAAGCAATTTAATGCTTGTATGGCTGAACCGGCTCAATTTTTAACATTACCCGACTATTTAGAGACGAAGAAATATCTGGTAAAGGGAGGTGCCAACCCGGGGGATTCGATCCGGGAAACCTCCGATCATCGTAGATGCCGAAAGATTGTCCAGAATTAGCCAGAATAGTGCCCGTAGCCGCTGAGGGAGCATGGTAGCCTCTCACGCTACCCTTGATTACCCTTAGTTACGTATGAAACCCTTGATTACCAATTCCCTGGAGTCTGTCGACGCACTGAACTACTTTTATTTGTATGCCTAGCAGAGCGTGTCGTTGTGTATTCCGGGGATAAATAAATTTATATTGGAATTATTAATTCTAGTTCAGCTGTCGCTGAGGCCGTTAAAATGGGGTTCAGCTACGAAACATCCTGGGGGACTATAAGTCGTGCACTAATTTAAAAGAACATGATCAGAAATTTAAAGTCTACTGCTTTTATTGATTTAATCACATGTTGAACACTTCATTGGAAAAGGAAAATTATAAACTCCAATCGATTGTCTATTCATATTTCATCGTGATGTTCAAGCATTTACGATTATTGGTTCGGCCCATAAATAATAAAAACCTTGTTAAATTGACTCATGATTATTAAGCACAACCATAATTGTGACGCAATTAAGATAATCATTATTGAGTAAACATTTACACAGATCACCAGGTCTTTGCAGTAAAGGAAGTTAGGCCTATTCAATAATGGTCAACCGGCCTGAAAAAATTGACTGTAACCAGAACACGTCTCACTTTGGTGAGAGTTAAGGTCTAAAAGCGTACTAAAAAAGAAAACTAGACAACCGCTTGGATAACTAATTGAAAAAAAACACGAAGGAATAGCAACAATACACAAAAGAGTCCTGCAGCTGTTGACAGGTTCAAAGGGTTTAAACGAGCGTTTAACCACTTCTGGTCATATACCCGACGAAGCCCTAATACGTCTGCAGCATCCGGATTCTAGGTGGTCACCCACCCAAACTCTTTTAATAATAGGGTAAGTCAATCAGACGACCAGACATTGTTGGGTTGTTTCGGTAATACGACATACAAACGTAAATATCTTTCATATCGAGAAGAACATTGTTACATCTTCATTGTCGACTGATAAAACTTGTCTATCAACACACTAGTGTTTGACGAATTAGTGACGACCTGTAGTTAGGAGCATGAACCGTTGTGAGGGTGACGGTGGCACGAGGCTTTGTGTACCACCCCGCAGAAATCCCCGCGCTCGGTTTGCTCGTTCAATCCACGCAACTTCGTGAATGTTTTACAACTTTTGAAAAACCTACAGGTCTGCTTGTCCGTGCATCCAGCTAGTTGCAGCAATCCAATTATTAGATTTGTAATGTTGATATGCTGACACTAAATGTGGTGCAAATTACGTTCGTACTGTTAGGTTTTTTTTTTAAACCAAGGTTCTTTCTGACTACTTTGCCTGATTGAACTTTGACACCATGAAACCTTTTCATATAGTTTTTTCGCATATTTGATGGTCAAAATGTCAAGTTACAGCAATGAATATATAGTCGTCCTCGAAGCGTAATTTAATTATCTTTCATTTAGTGCTGCTCTCATCTTTGTATGTGTGCTCTAGTTCAAAAGAGGTAGACGCACAAACATGCACGCATGCACATAGTGCGTTTTTAATGATGTAGATAGTAATAATAATAAAACCAAATACAGAAAATACAATTTAATTCACCAAAACAGTAGGTATTCTCCACTAAACTTAATCACGTAACCGACCAAAGTAACCACGTTTTCCGTTACCAACATTGCTTTGCAAAAGTTAATGCTGATTTCCCCAAGAGATTGTCTATGAGGGTTTGCAAACAGGATGTCATAATTCGGATAAATTCAATATTGATTTTTGTCCACCAGACTAACACCAGATGGGTGTCAGGTAGCTGGAGTGGAGGTTGGCGTCTCTGGGCAAGAGAAAGTGATGGTATGCATTCCAATGAGAATTCCATTGTGGTATGTGCAAGTGAAGTGAACTCCTTCGCTTTGGACAGGACCCAGAAGTTCTGTATAACATTTGTAAGAGCCAGGAGTCCCAAAGGTGGTGCGTACGGCCAGTCTGCGGTGTTGGCGGACAAGAAACGGTGTGGCCAGGGCCACCTCCACTAACTCATCCCAGGCCACCTGACCGGAGAAATGAGTCTCTGCAAGAACTGTCCCATCCCCATCATCGCACACTTGCACGTGGACACTCTCCTGATAGGATGGACTTGACGACTTCGGACAAACCTGCAATCAACAAGTCAGTTAGGGTTTTAACGATGTATTCGAATTGCGTTTGATATGAGTAAATTGGAAGGTTTTTTTTTTTTTCCTTAAATAAATAGTATGCACAAATCGCAGTAAATGAAAGAGGAAAACAAACCAAATACGAGCGGTTGCTCACTCTGGGAAATCTCTGGCTAGAACTCCCTGGGAAATCTTTAAAAAAAAAATTAGAAATCCCTGTCCTGGGAAAGGGAATCCTAAAAATCCATAAAACCCTGCTGAAAATAAGCTGCAGAAAAACTGCACAAAAAAGTGCAGTGAAAGTGTAGTAAATTGCCCACCCCCACAAAAACTGCAGTTCGTCTTGTGTAGTTTAATTGCTTGAATGCAGAAGAAAAACTGAAGTTTTGGGGGGGGGGGGGTAAGAACCTTAGTGTATATACTACAGTTTGACTGCACTTTCACTGTAGTTATTCTGTAGTTCATTTTCAGAAGGGAATCCTCACTGTAAGTCACAGAAAAGGCATTTGAAATCCCTGATCCCTGGAAATCTTGGAAATCTACCAACCAGCCTCGTCTTTGAAGTTACATTGGCAAAGGTGTTATGTCAGTTATACGGGGACGGACTGGGAGCTGCCTCGACTGGGACTTGAACCCATGACTTCCCGCATACTAGCCGGACACTCTAACCACTGTGCAACCGGGCAGCCCCTGACTACAGGCTCCAGCCGAACTTAGTAGCTGATCAACATAAACGGCCACAAGGAGGGAAAGCAACTTGTTTTTGACCTCCACACAAGCATGTATAGTTGTGGCTTTTAGTTCACTACTCAGAAAAATTGAACAGCTACTAAACTCGGTTGACGCCTCTTCCCCGGTAGCACATTGGGCTCGGTTGGCACGTCTGCCCCGGTAGTGCAGTGGTTAGAGTGCCTGACTAGTAAGTGGGCAAACCTGGGTTCGATTCTCAGTCGGGGCAGTTGTATTTTCTGTCGGTCTCGGTTTAGTGTAGCTTTCTATTCTCACAATAAGACTGTTTGCTTCGTTAGTGTAGTACAGTAATCCATCTTTTTTATTTTTCGGGAATATTTTGTGAGTTGTTGATGAAGTTTGAAAAAACAAAGGTCCTCCGGATAGTCTAAAGAACCTTAGTGTATTTTGTATTCTCACAACAAGGCCAGTCTTTAATGCAGACTCTTTGCTTCGTCTACTCTTTACCTTGTGTTTATTCTTTATTTCTACTATATGTTACGCTTGTGTATGTTTTTGCTGTTGGCGTGGTTCTGCGTTGCTATGTGTATGTTACAAACTCATATTTTTTCCCCGTGGATTGTGACCAGAGGACGATTAAGTGAGTTCTTTTAAACCCATGTTCTCTTTTCCTCACCTGACTATTGAACTGGATTCCGTGGAACAATATATCCTTGTCAACGAAGAGACGAAGTTCGGTGAGGACGGGGGCATGACTAAATCTCATGACAGATGGATAGCTGAGAGTGCAATGGTACTTTTTGGTGCAGATCCGACGAGGAGAGGCGAGTAGACGACCACTGGCGACAGAAAGAGGAAAGGCACGACTGCCTGGACAAGCAATATTCATCAAAAAAGAGAGAACTTCTTCATCCGAGAAAAGACCCGATGCAGCAGGTCCAGACGCAAATTCTGTCGTGGTCATAGCCAGAAAGCGAATCTGGTAAAACGAATCGGCCAGAACCTGGAATAAAAGTTTTTTTTTTTTTAATTCACTGACCATACATTGTTACTGTTAAGACAATAAAATAAGGAAACCGTTGAAGACGGTCGTAAATAAAAGAATTCCTCTAGTCTCCCATTTAAATGTGCCCTGAAAGTGCCCTTCAGTTGTAACTCATTCCAGCAGTAGACGAGTATTTAAAATATTTTACCCTTTCTAACGTTATCTTCAGGATAACTATACTAAAAACTGTTGTAGGATAGATTTGAGTAGCGTGCACTGATCGTGAGGGGCAAGGGCAACCTTTAGTAAAAAGGAACAGGAAATTGTTTTTTTTTGCTTCCTTTTGCCTTCGTATGTCCCTTTCTTAGCCGGGGCTAATGACCTAGCTGTCGACGCGCCATTATGCCTCAATTCCCCCCCCCCTTCTTAGCCTTTTATTTTCTTTACAGGTCTTCTTCTAGACCTTTAGACCTCTCCCGGGCACCGCCGCACCACCTAATGTCGGCACAAACGCCTTTTTTTCCAATTTTTTTATTTACAAGAATGGGCATTTTGTAAAAACGCAGCCGTTTTGCTCTTTTTTGGGCCACATTTGCTGGTGAAGTGGTGCCTGGGAAAGGGCATACATGCGTAAAAAGGCCTAAAAAGACTACGAAAGGACAGAAAAAGACCAGAGAGAGCAAAAAATGTTCTCTAAAAAGAATATGTGCTCTGTTACTAAAAGTTTCCCCTCCCCTCCTGCGGATCTATGCGCGCTACTGACTAAAATCACATCTTCATAGCCTGCTGCAGGTTGGTAGGCTGCCGCTTGTCGAAATTTAAACTATGAAAGGGGAAATTTGATAATGAAATAGTCTAATGTAAATGTAATAGTCTCATTCAGATTCAATGGTGTTTTGAACACACTCTCGAAATGTTTACTTAAATTGTCAATACCTTTCGAATGTTAGGAGGCGATGATTCCAGTTCATTTCTTTCACACTCTCTATCTGCCCAACGTACGGCGGCGCTGAACACCAGAGCCTCAGAGCTAACGGTCATCTCGTCCAGTCCGAGAATAACGCGCAGTGTCTCGACACTCACATCCGGAAACGATTCGGAACGAAGCACTTCATCCGCCCCTGAAGCTACAGCCTGCAAATAGGAATGTATATGGAAAAAAATAGCTTAATAAAGACAATATTAAATACAGTTTTAGGTCTTGAGCAGTCTTGTGTGTGCCAAACAAACTATTAAATTATTATTTTTACTCTAAACAAGGGGATTTCAGATACCTCCAGAAAAAGTCATCCCCGCCATCAATAATTTTTCAGCTTTATTTTACTCTTTATCGAATATTTTCTGACTTCTCTCTATTGCCATCGTCAATGTATTAACGTTTTATGTTTACCTATTGTATATTACATTTCATTAAGAACTAATTACTTTTAACAAAATCTCATCACGTGATGAAACCCTGAGTTCAGATCGATGCTGCTTTTTGAACAAGTTAGGTCAAAAGAGACAATTAAACAAGCACAGAGACAACTTATCAACTATTAAACAAATGGAAATAAGCAAGTCCAATTATTAAAGTGGCTAAATTGATAAACATAGCTAAAAATATCTGAAATGATCCTTAGGCCTACAGTTTTCCAAAAGTTTCTGCGATTCGTGCGAAAATGCTGTTTGGGGATTTACTTTGAAATGTGTTCGACATTATTATTGAGAAATACGCTATTTCAAACTTCAGAAACACATCGGATTTACGGTACTGTGCATTTTCGACGAACATAAAATCTTGCTTTTGGAAGGGAATTTGAAAGCACCTTCGTATTTGTCAGGCTCAGGGGTTTTGTTTATGAGCGCCTGGAGAACATCACGAAGTTAAGAGTCCCAGTAGGCCTTTACGGCGATCCAGTGGTCCAGTGTGAGAAATTTAAATTCAAACTGACGAGCAAGCATCCAAACGACCACGTGTAAAACACGTCAACGAGACATGAACAAAACATCTGAAGAAGATGAACGTGCTGTCAATTTGATGTTCGTCGAAAATTCACTGAACACCAGTTGTGTTGTGAATTCTGAAATAGCGTATTTCGCAACAGTAATTTCTGAGATTCGAGTGAGAATGGTTCCGTTCCAATTAAAAAATACCAAATATGTACCAAATAGTATATTAATACACCAAATGACTTAAATTATTATCTGTACGGAAATTCGAATCTCTCAAATTCAACCAAATGTTACTATATCCAGGAGATTTAGATTTAGTTTTTCTTTATTCCACATTAACACTCTTCGAAAAATCCTTCCAGTCGGCATCTTACTAGGCTCGGTCAAAAGACGGATTTCGAGACGCAGTGATTGCTCTGTGAATGGTTCCTGGGAACCCTGAAGAAAGTGTAAGTTCAGCTAACAGGGACTCGTCATCTGCGCCGCACAGAGTATATAATGAAAGGAATGGAGCCAGCCAGAAGTCATATCGTACAACAATCCGGTTTTTTTTTAATAATCGCTATTATCATCACTAGAAGTTGTGCTGATCTTCTTTATTGATAACTTGTCCCACGTTCTAATTCTTTTTTTGTACCACTACGTTGTCAACAGCGATCTGAGAAGCTTTTCAGATTTTGCTATCCCAGTCAGCTTCTGGTATAATGGCCGGGATTTTTACATCGATGCTAAAACGCTTCTCAAGTCGCTCTGGACAATTCGGTGGTACTAATAACGACTTTAAACGTGAGACAAGTCATCAACAAAGACGTTCAGTGCGAGTTCCAGTGATAACAATAGCGTGTAAGCGTAAAATTTAATAACGCTCAATGGAGGTACGGATTGTTCTGCGGTAAGACTTCGGGCTGGTTTCACCCCTTTCATTAAATGCATAGTACTCTGTGGGCGATGAGACGATGATCCCTGTGTACAGCCTAGTAGTTAGCATCATCGTCTACAGACCAAGAGAACGCCACTTCCAATCCAACGACTCACACAAGTAAAATACAACTTAACGCAAAAGTTACCCGGTTAATTCATGCAGTTATGAGGATCAAAATGATGCTACTATATTATCGTGGAAGTTTTGAAGTTGTTGACCTTCAGAGTAATAGGTTAGGAGCTCTATGGGGAGTTTGCTCGGGCTACATTTGTTGATTCAATTAACCAAAAAAATAAAAAATAAATTCTCCACCTGTAAACATTTTTCCATTAGAATTGGTACATCAAATAATTTGGCGAATTCGTAGGCCTTGCAGACATTGGCTGCTGCCAAGTCTTTCCAGATGTAATGTGTACATTCTCGAACCAATTGCGGCAACATGTATTTCTTAGCTGCATAGCACACTTCCACTGCACGATCAACCGACTGCAGGCGAACCTCGTCTGTGTACACGTATCTGGAAATTAAAACAATTATTAATTTTTCTCTACGTGAGTCGCTTTCTTCAGCTTCCCCAAAATTCCCAGACTATAATTCTTTAATAGAATGGAACTGGTATGACAATTTCCCTGTTTGAACAGTAATGAATAGAATAGCAGTAATAGTAATAATTTATTGCATAAGACAAGTTCGAAGTTCATGTAGAACTTGTAAGAGGAGCAATACAGAAATACATAAATAAAAAAAATAAAAAATACGGTATAGAGCAGTGACACGACGTAGTATTATTGTATATAACTATGCTGGAACCTTAATGGGTTAGCTGCAAGGGGCACTGCAGAGAGAAACAGAATGGCGTCATACTGAAGCCGATGCTGTGAAGAGTGATTTCTTAAACCTAAAACGCGCGATTTTTGTTGTTGGAGAAAACAACGTTATTTTAAGCCTAAGAAATCCGCTCTTCCGTTGTTTTTCCCTCCATTTTTATGTAGTGCACCTTGTAGTTATGCCCTCCAAAACCCATACTGGTGCCAATATGGCGGCAAATGTCACTGCTCTATATACAACAAATAAATAAATTACGATATTACATAATATATTACATAATATATTTAAGTCATTAAATTCCTTTTTAGTTTTTTGTTGTTCACTATTCAATCTTTTAAATTATTATATTTAGTTATCAAGTAAACAATTTTTTTAATTCTGGTTTCAAGGTTTTTATACTTGGATAATTTCATAAATCCTGTGTTAAACGGTTAAATATCAACGGTATATAGTAGCATTTATTTCTGAATCCATATTTGTTTTTATATCTTTGTAACTTATATCGTCTAGTATTTGTCCTTAGTCTTTGCTGTTTTTTTTTAACATTATATCTTTTACAGTTATTCTCAAAATAATTCTTTGTTATTATTCTTTGGTCTCATACCTTGTTCACTGACAAAATTTTTTGAATTTGTAAATTTTGTAAATAATAATAATAATATCAGACTCCAGCTGAGCTTAGTAGCTATTCAAACTTTCCCAGGGTGACCTGCGGGGTTCTGGGTTCGAGTCCACGTCATGGTAGTCTTTTCTTTCTGTCTCAGATCAGTGTATCTTGTAGTCTCAAATGTCAGACTTCAATGATGACTGTTAGCTTCGTTAATTCTACCTTTTGATTTATTCTTTATCAGGTGTGAAGTTTCATCCAGTACTTGACATAGTCGGGCCAATGATTGATGCGTCGTTTTAGTACTTGCCCATTTCTTTAGTATTCAAACTTTCTTCCTACTGTATACTGGATGAAGATAAGCTCACGGCACTTTTGAGTGTTCCTCTAAAAGCATTTTAATGAAGAAATGACACTTGTCTCAGTGATGGTCTTATAAAGGACACAGCCATTTCCTCTCCACCAAAATGGTGCCAACAGCTAAGTTAGTCCAGTTGATGCCAAGTAAATCCTGCCAACTGTTGATCAGCACAATAGACCGAAAAGTGATCCATCCTTTGCCAATGTCGTCTCATCACCGCCATCTTTTATTGGCTAACGGTTCCTTTAGTATTGTCTTTGCCTTCGTTGATGCCTGACGTTGATGCCTTTGGTCTTTGCCATTCCGTCACGAGACGTCGAGTACGAAATTGGCCGAGCCAGGGCGTTCCTAACGAGCTCTGATTGGTCGCTGAATCGGGATGGAGTTCTAGATATCTACCCCCTCCCCCCCCCCCCCAACCCCCATCCCACTCTTTCCTTGCTTCATTTAGATCTGCCGGGCTTCCCTGCGGGTCAAGACAACCAAGAAGCCGGGGAAATGGAATTTAAACTGTCGGTTCAAAAAAGCGCTGCTTTATAAGTTCTGAAATTGAAAATAAAGGCAAGCAAAGACTTACCCTCAGGAGGTGGACGGAACCGGAAGAAAAAAAGTCAACCCATGCTTTGAAATGCGTGCGCGGCTGACCACAAGAACGGAAATTGAAGCTCAAAATTCAATGGAGTTCAGTACAAGATTAACTGTACTGCCAGACTCGCCACAAATGGAATGGACTGCATCCCGCTGCTATTTCCATGGATCTTCCCAACCACTTTCTTGACCTTTTTTTTTCCCTTTTCACAACAAAATGGCCTACAGCTCTTTGCTTTGTGAGGACGGCACTCGGTCGCTAACATGTTCACAAGCTTTCATAAACTTAACGATGGACCAAACAATCATGCACGACACATAAACATTCGAACTTTGCTTCCGTAAAATGTTTATGTAAGAACTGTTACATGACGGCTAAGGTGACAATAGTGATGGAGATAGTTTTGTTATTTTTTTCCCATTGTAGGTTCTGAGTGGCTGCCGGTTTTGCTTGTTAGCTTTTGAATGGAAGATAGACGCCGTGTCGTCAGCCATTGTGCAACTCTTGAGTTTCAATGCCAAGGAATTAGGGACCGGTCATTGTTATTCTCCGAGAAGCATATACTTTTTTTAACGGTCGTGCCGATTCCCAAGAAAATGTTGATTTTTAATTGTTTTTGTGGTTTTTCTATCATGCTGCCGTGCACGATGCAACTAAACATATATCATCAGAAACCTGCAACCCTGAACTTATCCGGGCAACCAAAACCTGACCGTAAACGTGATCCGGCTGACGCCCAACACCCGACGAGACGCTTCGGATTCGATATGTCCCTGTAAAATAAACTATTTTCCTTCCGGAAGGAACAAGGGACCAGAGGATATTGGCGGAAGGGGGTGACTATTTTTTTGGTCCTCTCGAGGGGAAGGGAGGGGGCATAAATATTTCAGGCCCATCAAGAGGGGGGGGGGGGGAATTCACACACAAAAAAAAATAGCAAACTGAAGGAAATAGTCATTTTTGAACCTCAAATATTATAATTTCAGCTTGGATTATTAGTTGTTTGGAAGGATACGACTTTCAGCTGTGCTATTCCTGTTATTAGGTGTCCGGCACGATTGAGAGCGAGATTAAAGACAACACTAGAATGCGTTGGCGATGTAACTTGATGGCAGGTGTTGAAAATGAAAAAACTTCACTAGAGGGCTGCCGAGCTACGGCCGTTTGAGCTCCATCTTCCAGGGAAGCTAGCGTAGCTGTCCTCATTTGGCTCACGCTTGGCAGGTCTGTACGAGGATAGCCTCTCTCAGACATAATATTGCTTTAGGGTTTAAATTCAGTGTGCAGCGCCATTCGTTTCCCTTGTTTTGTTTCCTAGTAATCTGTGGCAAACTGATCGTAACCGATAACATCCGTTGGAAGATTCGAGCAAGGAGTGACAGCAGACGAGTATCGCTTCGTTACCGCCATTTTTTCTGCCGCGTGATGCCGTCGTTTCCATGAGGGCGCTACTAGAGCACGAAACCCCCTTTCATGCCACTAATGCAGGCAACGCTGAAAATGACGCACCCTCCAAACAACTACTAATATCTTCTTTCAGCAATAAAAACATCCTAGCTTTCAGCAATAAAAATTTCTAAAAATGAAAATGCCGTAGCTTCTTCCTCCCCCCCCCCCCAAATCATGTAAGTTTTTATAAGATTTTTTTCTAGTGTCATCCGGTGAAGAGTTCTTTAAATCCACTTTCTAAAAGCTTTTTTTCACAATGGGGTATTTTTCGTGTTGCATGTCTTGGTGTTGTGAAGGGCTGCCTCGAACTGCCTTAAAGTCCATCTACACGGGGTGCTTTTGACGCCTGATGCGTTACGGATGATGCGTGATGCTTCCATTGCGGTGCTTTTTCATGGCGCGCCGTGTAGCTGCACTGGCAGCAAAATAAGCCCCGCCCATTTTGAAATCAGACGCGATTGTGGCTGTCCGAGAGCGCTCCGTAAAAGAGAACGGCAACATCAACAACTCAACACAACGCGCTGTTTTTCCCCTGTTGAAACGAGGCGCGTGGAAATAGAAATCAGTCTATCAGCAGCTTGACGCTGCAACGCCGATCAATCTGATAGGATATTGTCAATCACGTGGTACTTTTCGTTGTACAAAGATGGCGCCTCAACGCTTCTTTCCTAACTCTATGACGCTTACCGAAGAAAAAAGCTTTGGCGTAATAGCAACGGGAATTGAATCTAACCTTTTTTTTATTATTATTATTCGTTAAAAAAAAAGAATTGCCAAGGCCACTATGAAGCACAGAGGGCGCTTGTATGCATAGGGGGGGGATTGAGGCTTAATGGCGCGTCGACAACTTGGTCATTAGCGCCAACCTCAGTCACAGTGCAGTGGTCCGGGTTGCCACTGCACCACACATTACAGAGATGTTATTCAAACCCCTAATCTAAATATTGTCATACATAGGTAGCATAGGTAGCGTGTTTTAACACAAGACTATGTTTACAGTAGACTAACAAAAACTTTGAATTATATTAATGGAATAAGTATAATAGATATCCGTGAATAGCCTAATTGCCGGTTACCATCGATATTTGCTCATTTGCGAGAATGGCGGAGTTCAATTCGAGAGGGTGGGGGGGGGGACGACCCGAGTGCGGACTTATTTTTAAATATTTTTGTTTGTAAATTGTAAATTTTATTTGTGAATCATAATGAATTTAAGATTTTTACATACGACTTATGTCAATTTCTGAATGGAAACTACTTACGGTAGAAACTTCCTGTATACGAAGTCAGAGCGAAGGAGAGAGACGTTCCGTTACCAATGATTGTGTTTTAAGGTAAAACTGTATTTTTCCCACTTTAATAGTTTAAAGAAGATTAGAGTACAAAAAACGCTATTCGCTTGAGTCTCGTAGGTTTTTAGGTGTATTTACAAAGTAGTTTTCGTACCGTCGGAACGAAAGGTTGTATTCCTCCGTAGCTGGGGGTATAGCATAGTACGCGATGTTTTTTTTTTTTCGTGTTAGTACGAAAAATGTCGTAGGTTGTAAATGTGCCTGTTTATGCTGGTTGCAACGGGGTGTGCTGGTTGAATTTGTGTTGTGTACGGTAGTTTTGCAAAGTCGGTCATTATGTGTCACCTGGTGGAGCAGGGGTTGTGTAGACCCCGAAAAAAGTGTTCGATTATCAAAAAAGTATGGGTTATTAAAACTAACCCACGGTGACGTATGTGGGTTTTCATATTAACCGTATATAACGACTACAATCTTTTAGCGTGATGTTACCACCGTGCAATTATCTTTTAAATAAGCCTAGAGAAAGTTTTAAAGGGGGAAAACATTTTTATAAAAATGCAGTTGTTAATTTTCTTCCTTGTTATTTTTAGTTTTACTGTGTCATTTTGTTAATATCCCAAAACTCTTGGTATTTTCTTATTTTGGTAAGTTTTATTTTCTAGTTAACCTGAACGTTTATCCTTCATTTTAAAATTATTTATTTTTTTATTATGTAGTATCTTATGTAGTATGTAGTTTATTATGTAGTATTTTATAGTTGAGATATGTTTATTATGGCTGTGGAGTGGAGGAACAATGTGGAGAAAATGAAAATGGGACTACCAATTATATTTATTGATGCAAACCGCCCCCCACTCCATTTTCATTTTCACCTTTTCCTCCCCCCCCCCCCCCAATCTAACACTTTTTTCGAGGTCTACACAACCCCTGCTTCACCAGGTGACATATAATGACCGACTTTGCAAAAGTACCCTACACAACACAAATTTAACAAGCACACCCCATTGCAACCATCATAAGCAGGTACATTTGCAACCTGCGACATTTTTCGTACTAACACGAAAAAAAACAACCTCAAGTACTATGCTATGCCCCCAATCGGGGGGGGGGGGGGGGACGATGAAAATGAAATTATAGGTCATTTTCACTTTTCAATTACTGCCCCCCCCCTCACCCCACCCATGTTTCAAACTGCCTCCACCTCTTAAGGACCCCGAAAAAAATGTTGACCCTCTCTGCTCAAGGTCCATAAATAATCTGACCCTATCACCATCTTAAAAAAAAGAAACCTTTAAAATAAATACTTTTTCTGTGTGATCACTTTGTTACAAACCCCTCCCCCTTCACATGGTTCTCAAATACGACTCCTCTTCGAGAGAGGCTAAAAAAAAATCCCCCCCCCCAATTTCTTCCGGGCCACTGCCCCTCCCCTCACACTCAACCTAACAGCAATAAACAGAACACAACTGTAATCTGTGAAGCTTGATTTTGCACGGTGTACTATGTGATAGCACGTATTGTCGCTGAAAATTTGCAAGCGAAGGCTCCATTGCGCAATTGACTGCAGTGGTGGGGGGGGGGGGGTATTCCCCCCCCCCCACCCCCACCGCCCAAAAAATAAAAAGTTATAACATTTTTTTGTATGGCGGGAGGAAGGTTAATTCCTTAAGACCTATTCATGGTCAATTTTTTTTTTTAATAACGGTATCTAGTT
The DNA here is from genome assembly GCA_023313725.1 of Lithobius niger. NCBI lineage: Eukaryota > Metazoa > Arthropoda > Chilopoda > Lithobiomorpha > Lithobiidae > Lithobius > Lithobius niger. The sequence continues at coordinate 18,802 of JAHWFP010059601.1, read as the reverse complement.
TCTTTCTTTTACTTGGCGGGACGAAAAAAAATACACAGAAGAAACACAACTACAACAACCACAAAAAATGTTGTTCTACACGTATTTTGTGACGAGGCCCCGTGGTAATCACTACTGATCACAACGTTCAGGAATTATTATTGTTGTTAAAAACAAATGAAACTAACGACTGTGGTCTTTGTTGGGTAGGTATTACTTTTTTTTCAAATTTTTAATGACACTTTTACTGAAATTGTTAAAAACAATGGCAGAATTATTGCCGGCGCCGTGCCTGAAAAGCAAACTAACCAGCGACGACGCATGTGGCGTTTGATTATTGGCCGGTGACTTCTCCTGGTTGTGCATAGGACCGTTGCTGACGTGATCTTCCGTCCAGTTGCTTGAAACAGCAAACTTAGTTAATTTTAATCACATTGCCGATTGGAATTCATAGCTTAATACACTCAAATACAGTTTTTACGTTCGGAGCGGTCCCGATTACGTTTCGTAATAAGTATTCACTAGTTTGTTGGTCTAGAGTTGCGTCGATTCGTCGGATCGAGAACATCCCTCGATGGAGCCCTCGAATGGAGCCCTGGTCACAGTTGTGACCTTAATAACGGGTTCAGTGAGTTTTCTTTATGCCAGTGGAGGATCTGGCCATAGCGATTAACGCACTGCAATGATCTGGGGGCAAACTGAGTAGCCGGTTCGAATCCGGGTCATGCCACTCCGACGAAACGTAAGTGCATAAAGTTGGCTTACTGAACTACGTTATTTCCAATTTTCCTTAATCGGATCGAGAACGACTGCCATGTTGGTTTCAAAGATCACACAATTTACACAAATACGTGACGTTAGAGGGGCTCCTCCATCGAGTTAGCAAACGACGTCAATAGCCGAAGTCCACGCATACGCAGAGTAGACAAAATAAGAAAATACGAGAATTGATGCTAAGGAGCAATCGTACCGTGCCGACCTCGCTTGCTAGCGTATAAAGGCTTGATTGGAAATTCAAGCTTCAAAATGATCGGTTCCTAGTATGCTTTCTAAATAGCACAGTTTTGGGAGGTGGGTTCGGAGTTTTATTTTTATAACAACATCGATAATAATAGACATGGACTTTAAAATTCTATTTTGGTCGATATTTAGGCATATATATACTTATATATATATTTATGTACTGCACTTGACAACTTTACAACGGTTTTTAAAAAAATTTTAGTTTTTTTTTTAGATTCTAGCTTTTAATTTAGATTTAGGTTTAATTTTAGATTATTAGATTTTTTCCGTTTTTCTTCGCTCATTCATTTGGAATAAATCAATTCTTAATATAATTTATTCTTTCAAGTTTGTAGTCAGTCTGCATACGAATCTTGAATTTCGAAGTAAAGAATGGCGTCTTTAAAAACTATAATTCGTTTTCTGTTCATAAGTTTAATGATGACGCCAACAAAATCCTAACCGACAACGCGTCACGCGCTGTTAGCGCAGGCAGCCAAGTGGCATAAAATGATGACGTAGCGTCTATGTTTTGATCACGTGACCGCAAAACTTTTATTTCGAGCAGCAAAACAGCGTGTATGAAAACTCGTGTCGCTATTGCGAAAACACGATGCGTCACAGTGGACAGAAATGCATGGCTTCACACTTTAAAAGCGCCCCATGTATGGTTTGTTCCACATTATGTCTGCAGGAAACTGACTGTATGACGCCACCTTTCCCTGCACTGCGAGTGTATACACATGTGGATATCACACTTGTAGACTCGCCACAGTTAATGTTAGAGTGTATGTGTAGGATTGTTCGTGTATTTTGCACTCGTAATGGAAAGAAACGTGACGTCATACAGTCAGTTTCCTGCAGACAAAGTGGAACAAACTATAGTTAGTAGTACTAAGGCATCCCATACATTAAAAGATACTCTACCGTCATGAATCATGAATGTCGGTCCAAAGGTGGTTTAAACAACACTACTGTTTGAATGTTTTCAAGAACATACTTTAATTCATGGTCCATTTTCCACACAACTGGGAACCTGTCGACGCGAAACGCTATTTTTAAAAATTAGTTTGAGGAAATTGCCTACACTCAATCTGAAAAGGCATAAGAAAAACTTACTTTTCGTGGTGGGGAGGGGGGGGGGGGCCAGAATATTTTTGGACCTTTTTGGGTGGAGGGGGCGATTTTTTTTCAAGATCTATGGATCATCGAAAATTTAGAATAGAATATAAAAAAAGTCGGTGCTAGCTAAAAGCTATACGCACCCCCCCCCCCCCC